>JAQZBX010093043.1:0-12199 GCA_029593785.1 Cabassous unicinctus
TTTTTTTTAAGGTGCTTAGATTACCTAAATATTACTCAGAAATTACAGGGATTCCCATGTTCCCCACTGCCCACACCTCCAACAACATCCCACACCACCATTCCTCATCCGTGTGGTACAACAATAGTTGTATTAAAATCTATCATCTTAGTAACTGTTTTCTATTTGTTACATTTGTTCTTTGTTTTTCTTTCTCCTCATTTTACTGCCTCTTCTGGTTTTAACTGAGCATTTTATGACTCCATTTTATCCCCTCCCTTGATATATCTTTTATACTACTTTCTTTAACTTTCAGTGGTTGCCATAGGATTTACAATACATACTTTCAAATACTCCAAGTTCATCTTTAAATTATAACCAACACTCTTAATAGCCCTTTTTGACAACATAGAGTAGGCCTTCTAAAGACAAAAACTCTAGCTAGAATTTAATTACCTTGTTGTTGTTGTTTTAATTGTTTATTTTATGGTTCCCATCTATTTCTGGCTAGAAATAGTGGTTTTCCACTCACAGCAGTGTTCTAAATTTTCTTTTTAAATAAAGAATGGGTAGTGGGGAGAACTCCATTTGGAACTTAGAGATCTGGATCCAAGCCTGATTCTTTTTCATTTAATCGTTTTGGCCTGGGGTTTATCTTCCTATCAGGTGCATCAAAGACAATACCTACGTTAACCTCCACTCCCGCCAGAAGAACATGGCCCAGTTCAAGTTCAATGCCTTCAACTTTCTTGACAGCTACGACGTGGTCTATCTGCAGTGTAAGATCGCCGTGTGCAAAGTAGGCGACTACTCCTCCCTCTGCTCCCAGGGTTGCACAGGGCGGAATAAGAGAGGCGCGGGCTCCGTGGAGGCCAAGCAAGAGCAGACTGAGCATTTCCCAGTGGTGGGGCCACTGAAGATCCATAGGGGAACTGGTCAGAGCAAGTCTGCTGTGTGATTTCCACGTTCTTCACAAAAATCTGTTTGAAACTAGGTAGTAACATCTGTTTCTCTCTAGTAAAGTAATAAGTTTGGCAAATCTTATTAGAGACAGGTAAAAGAGAGGGTTTGCTTCTCTGAGATTTCTTATTAAATAATTCTTCTTGTCTGATCACCAAGCTCCTAAGGCAATCACTCTCTGTACAGGCAAGAAGTGCTGCGTTTTCTAATGCTTCACTATCAAGAACTTGATTGTCTCAAAGTGTACAACATGTTATAAAGAGCAGGCTTATCTCTCTATACCATATTGCTATTTTAGAAAAAAAAAATTTTTAATTCAACAGCTTAATGTTCAGATGCTAGTAGGTAGATCTCTTTGTTTCTGTCCTTCTGGTGGTGTGAGAATTTATTTTCAGGTCTTGCCAACAGTCTTATGAAAAATAAATTTAAGTGTTTTATCAGGAAGCCAACTGCTCATTTTTTTAAACTCTGGTAGTTGAATCAAACAGGTCATTTACTCATCAAAACAATGCTTTAATTCTGTTTGTTTCAAAGGGATCAAGTTGGACCCTGATTTTGTTGCGTTTGGGTTACAGCTTGCAAATGAAAGGGTGTGAAACACAAGTGTAAGAACCACCCCTGTCTGCTCTCTGACCTGCCCCTGGCATGGAACGTGTGGTTTACAGAAAACCTAAAGAGCACATGGAAGCCCTGAGAAGTGCACCAGGAGAGGGCAGCATACTCCCACATCCTCCCAGAAGAAGAGCGCAGCAGCTCTTTTCTCTAGTGGCTCCTTCCACCCTAACAGAACCAGGCCTATGCTAGGCGCACAGCCCTCTACGTTGTCTTTAAAGAAACAGGCTGGAACATAGCTTTTTCCTTGGCTTGTCAAGAAAAATTCAGTAGCAATTTTTAAAATATAAGCTCCCATCTCCAAGAAATTGTTTTGGCTTCTGTCAATAAATAGCATGTACAAGATGAGACCATGGTGTCAAGTCCCCACGGAGGGCAATGTTTAGTGGAGCCTGAGAGCCAACCCTGAGCTGCTGAGGGGTGAGTGACAAGGACCCAAGGAGGGGCGTCGCCTTTAAAAGGGAACGTTTTGGTTGCATCACAGACATGCCCTTCACCGCCAGCTATCTTGGTGAAGAGACGGTACTGACGCTTATTTTAATGACATTCCCTGCTTATACAAGGTAGAAATTGATGGAATGTGATTACTGGTCAATTTGGTGAAGAAAGCATCTTTAAATCAAAAGTTAATTATTTGTCACTGGGCGGTTTCATCATCAGTCAGAGGAAACAATGGTTTTAGCATTTGGCATCTATTTCATCCAAATGCTTCAAATGAATAAAGGAGCTTTTCCCAGTAATTCTGAGCTGCTAGAGTTTCAAAAGTTTATCTGCCCATTAACTCTACTTATCCATATCACGTTGAGAAAGTGGGGGGAATGACAGCTTTCAAAGTCTAGCATTTTATGGGTTTGAACAAATCCCTAAAGTAAAAAAGTGTTGATAATGAAAGGACTGAAATTTTAAGAATAAATAAGGGGCCATGGAAATTTCCAGATCAGTTGTTTCCTTGGTATCGTTCAAAGGATGGGATCCAGGAAGCTGCCCTTTCCCAAAACACCCCAGGTGACTCTTAGGACTGCTGAAACTTGAAAGCCATGGCACTGCCACACCCATGCCCTGTGGCTCTGTCACACCCATGATCTTAGGGAGAAGCTGGCAACCCAGAAACACCAATGGGCTCCGACAAAACAAGCCCCAAGCAAAGCCTGCTTTTTTCAGCTGAAGGACCAAGAAAGGGCAATCTAGCAAGAGAGAAACCTTTTAGACAATAACTTCCCTATTCCAGCCGAACATCATGGGAAAAGCTTTGGCCCCATCCCTACTGCAGTCAGCAAAGGTGCAGTAGGAAGCCTGGGCTTCCACCCTCGCCAGCATCCCTAACTTCCTCCCCTCCCCTTACCAGGGTGGTGTCAGAGAAGGCAGAGGGGAGCTGGAGCTTCCATCATCTCTGCCCACCCCCCATTCCTATGCCCCCAAGTCAGGTGGAGCCCAAACGAGGAGCCTGGATTCCGCCCCACCCGGCCATCTTGTTTGCATGTGCCTGCTCTTCTGCTGCCCATGCCTTCGTTTCCAGCCTTCCTACAGCACTGTTAGGGCTGTCTCTGAAATACCACTGGACTCGGATCTTGCTAAAGGTCCTGCTCTTCTAAGAGGTGAGGATAGTGAATGCGCCTCCTCCACAGTGCTGGGAGCGTTGGTGGCTGGGGCTCTGGGCTCCAGGGCCCTCTGGGAATTTCTCTCCAGAAATTTCCCTCCACTCAAGCCTGCTGCCTTGCCCAAGTTCAATGCCCTTCCCAATAATGGACCAGTAGAGGCATAGTAAGACCTGCGCGCCTGCCTCTGTGTCTGTTTCCCAGGAATACAGCCTCTGACAGCACCTGGTGGTCCCAGGAAGTAGATTCTGAAATGGGATTTGGGAGCTGGCCACGAGGCCTCGTCCTTGATGCCAAATGTATACGGGCAGCCCCTGGCTGCTAGCACACTCTCACCCAATTCTCACAACACCCCTGGGGGGCCGGCACCTGTTACTAACCCTCTTTTAAACTGTGGAGACCAAGGCTGAAGGTGACGTCGCCGAGGTAATACACCAGGTAAGTGGAAGAACTGTAAGCCAGGCCCCCAACTCCAGATCAAGGGCCTTTAATCATTTCTCTGTAGTGTTTTCTAAATAAAAAACTTAAATAGTTGAATGTGTACTAATAACACATTGGTGTATTTTAACATTTCCTAATATTACAAGGAATTTTTTATTCAGGGTAATGCGGTTTTACACTCTCTAGCGAGTCACAATATTTGACCATTTTCTTAGAATTACACCCTTGTGCTTGATGGGCCTCGGATTACCCACCACCCACAGCCATTCAGTCTGTTCTGGGGGCGGCGGGGGGGGGGGGGGGGGGGTGGAGTTGTGAAGTGCCAGCAACCCTGGGAAGATCTGTGTGGTAATAGTCAAAAGAAGATGGGGAAGGTTTGCTTTGACCTAGAGCTGGAAGAGCCACCAGGCCCCTAAGAATGTGCTCATTCTGTGGGGGTAGAGATCTCCTCAGAGTCCTTGTGTATTCCTCCAGCAGCCTGCATGCTCACGGCATGTTTCTAGAATTAAGGAAATGAAAATGCCTTGGGGCATTCAGATATGTGCTTGGCTGTTGTGGATGTACATTATAACCCGAAACTGTGTGTGGTTAGGAGAAGAAGCAGAGTTGTATTGTACATCCAAGATGAACAAGGAGATGTGCAGTTTGGCATGTGTAAACTTAGTTCATATTGGGGTCTTGAATAATTTTAGTTCAACCACGGTAGATAGGAAAGTGTAAATCAGAACAGGCCACTCCTTGTTGCAACTATTACTTTTGGCTTTGGCATAAATGGAGTAAATGGAGGAGGAATGGTGTTTTATCTCATTAACCCAGAAAATATTTGCAAGTCTCTCTATTAACAGTCCGGTTCTTCTTTTCTGAGATGCTTAAGTGTGAAATGCTGAAAATCTGCATTAAAGCATTATGTAGGTGGATCAAGGAGATTACAATTCTCTCAGACAGACCTAGCTTTAAGAAATAACTATTGTATATGTTTCAAAATGTAGCATATTTGCCTCTAAGAAAATAAATGCATCTAGTTCTGCAGACTTCTTTTCTTTATTAACAATAACCTTTTCCTTTTCACCTAATACCTGCTTAAAATGTTTTGCTTATGAAAAGGGGGTGTGTTAAATTCATTTTCTTTTCAGTGGCTTTAGTTGATTAGCATGAGAGCCACCTTATACAGTGTCTGTCCATGTCCATCTTTCTGCAAAAGTCTTGTACTCTATGAAACACCCTCTGTCCTCCATGACATGACCACCTGCATATGGCTTTCATCAAGCCCTTCCCAATTTATTCATAACATAATAGCCATAAGGTACCACTTTCTTGGGCATTCAGAGAACTGTGTCTCCCTGAAGGCTGAGCCCTTTGGTTAACAGTCCTGCAGCTTCTGGTACCTGTACTCTGCTCTTTGATTTACAAAACGCCTCACTATAATTGTAGCCACAATCACTGCATTCAGAGCAAGGACCATGAATGAAAAGAGATGCAGGCCATTGAGAGGCTGATGCTGAGTTTCTTCTGGATGTACTTGATGCTGAAATCCTGGAATTGGAAACAAGATCAAAATGGCTTTAAAAGAAAGTATTTCTTAGCAATACAAAACTTTGGTAAATTTATCATTTCTCTGCACACCCTATGAATCTTATGCATGAATGATTGTGCGTAGCAGTGCCCACACAACATTGAGAACCAAGTATTTGAATTGGCTCATGTTTATGTTTCATTTCAAAGACAAAATGGCCTTCAATGTATTTGTTTCAGACAGTTGACTTAGTTTGGGTCCCTGATATGAGGTGAAAAACTTGTGAAATTCAAGCAAACAGAAATGCAGGGTCATGTATTAATGGTCATTTCCCATAGCTATTAAAATATGTTTATTAACAGGAAAATCATTAGTTTATTCCCTTGAAATAGGAAAAGGGTACTTTTCTATTATGTAAGAAATATCTATAAAGGCTTTCATTCACTAATTTGCAAATAATTTCAAATTATCTATCTAAAGAGTTGTCATGCAAGCCTCTTAATGAATGTGTTTATAAAGTTACTGAATTTAATATTTGTTTTGTTTTGTTTTGTTTGCCATAGAAATAATTTGCTACAAACCAGAATCATAATCCTTCATAGTCCATGCAAATAATAATAAATAAAGACGGGGGTCATAGGATTCTTTTTATGCCAGCATCATTTTTCTCCTAAGATAAATTCTTATAGACAGTTCTTATTCAATTGTGGTTTATCCTAAAAAAATCATATTAAGCTCAATACATTCAATACCAGATAGTCAGGTCACATGGGGAAAGCAACTCAGAAACTGGCCATCTAGTCACCCCTTGAGAAGTTTGCATCACTTCTGCCCCATGCAACGTGGTAGAACTCAGGTTCCTGTCCTTTTCAAATAAGCAGGATTGTCTTGTATTAATACAAAAATTTTTCTGTTTCAAAAATAACTTTTGGGAGCGGATGTGGCTCAAGCCTGCTTCCCACATGGGAGGTCCTGGGTTTGGTCCCCGGTGCCTCCCAAATAAACAAAAACAAACAACAAGCAAACAAATGAGAAAACCAGCTCAGGGGAGCCGACGTAGCTCAGTGGTTGACCACCAGCTTCCCACATACGAGGTCCCAGGGTCAATCCCTAGCCTTGGTACCTCAGAAAATAATAACTTTTTTATTCAAACAGGTGATTGTGTGAGATGCCATTTCATTTTATAACTTGTTCATTAAGAGTACACTGCTTCTGAGTCAGTTATCTGCTATGGTGTCTATAATAAGGTATCAGGAACTTAAAAGAAACTTCCTTGTCTTTAGAAAGGAGGAAATTCCATCAAAAGCCATAAAGGTAATGAGTTATTAGTGAATAATATGCCCAAGCTGTAGAGGTTTTACATTCTGTCAACTGATGGGGAAAAACTTGATGCTCAGACTTAAAACTGATGACTTATTTAGGGCTTTGCTAAAACTTCTATTACAAGCCCCTAAGCTAAAAATATATGTGCTTAGGAACAACGTTATTTCAGCAGCATTTTTGGAGCCATGAAATTACAAAATGGCTTTTTTTCTTACCTGACTCTCCACTTGCACTCCGATCCCTTTTCAGACGAATGGGTCCTATGACTGAGTCAGTCTTCCATTTGTATGCAGAAATGTCTCGTTTTCTTCTGGAGACACAGCCTTGATTGCAGCGAGACTGATGGTCACCACTATCACATATCAAAACCTTACACTGGAGATAAACGGAACCCAGACTTCTCAAGAATTTAAAGGCATTAAATTGGAATCTTCCATAGTGTCCAGATAAGGGGTACACCTTACACGTCTCATCTTGAGTACATCTGAAACAGAATTTATGAACAGGTTTAGAGGATGGACAGTTCAGCCTTTTCAACATTGAAAGGAGATCATACAAAGTTTCCTCTGAATTGTGAATCCAAAAATCTCTCTCCAGAAGACATGCTTTAGTTCAGAATACAGAAAGCTAACACTACCAATTTGATCTCTATGAAAAATAGCAATGTTCCCTTCAAGCAGTATAATTCCGAGTCCTCGTGGATTAATTGGAAAATCTATACCTATGAATTAGATTCAAGCATCTTTCTTTACATGCTTGCTATTATGTGTCAGTATGGTTGATATAGTTAAAATTCATCAGCTTTAGAAAAAAGCTTATACTTTTTCTATAAGAATGTCACATATTTTAATGATATTTTGTGTATGTTCAAAAGATGGCACAAATGAATTAACCTTCTGGGTTTCTTTTGAAAATGACCTAAGTATGAAAAAAAAAAATACAAACAGCTTAGTTGACAAAAAAAATTTTGTTTCCAGCAGCAATTAGTGCATAAATAAACTTAAAATTCTAGTGGCTATGGGCTATAGCTAAGGAAAGGTTTTATCTTAAATTATCTGTAACTAGTACAAAGGAACTGTACTTTATAAAATGATTAAAATAAATTTAATAAGATAAATGGATACATATATGAATGTTACTTCATTAAAATCATTATTTGTCCTGCAAAAAAGAATATCATACATGAGACGTACCCACTCCTGATTAGGTCATATGTTGGAGCAGCAAAGTCCGATGTGGCAGAAGCTCTACAGGTCTCGAGAAATACCACCAAATTTGGATCTAAGGTGTGTAGACTGACTTGAACAAAAAGAATTTGGTTCAAATCCACATAATATGGTGCCTCACGTATAGGCTTTTCAAACAAATTGGATTCAAAAAGAGCCATGCTTGTGTTATATTTCCCCAGTGCATTCTGATTTTGTATTATGTCATCTTCTGTTATGTACATCAACTCCACAGTGGAATTATGTTCCATTTCACACTTCACAATAATCTGGAGATGTTTCTGACGGGTGACCACCTCTGAAGTTGGGGACGCAGTCAGGGTGATGACATTGGTGTAAGTAATCGAATGACCTTCTGCCTGCAGAACAAGAGAGAATTCAAATGTTCTATTTTAAGTCCATTACTGTTTTACAGCATAGAGGTGAATAACATTTGCAGGTAAGGACATAATTATCTTAAATCATGCAATAAGAGCTTCCATGCCAGAACACTATAAACCTTAAATTTGTTTCCTTAAGAAAATTTCTGGGGGCGGTAGAAAGAATTGAAGGTAAGATGAGAGGGTCTGCTTGGATTAGAAAGACTTGAAGATAGAATTCAACAGATTTTTTTTCAGTTAAATAAAAATCTATTTTGGATGCAAATTTCCAACCCTATAAAGACGCTAAACTCTATAATGCATTACCCTCCCCCCCATAAATAGCACCAAGTTAGTGTGGCTAACTGCAATAGGCTCTACCTACACCGCCCTCCCTCATGAAGCCTGTGTATTCATTTTTTGGCAAAGAAGAAAAAAAATGATGATTTATTTCTGTCCTTATTGATTCTTCTGGAGCAGCTTTCATTCTTTTCAATTATATTGTTTTTTAAAGTTCTGAGTGAAGTGTTTAGGATACACATCCTAAAGGGACCCACAGATTGAAAATGTGTGAGATATTGAATTGGGCGTCTAGAATCATCAGGAACAGACAATACAGAACAAACCAAAAACTTGCAGTAATGTTCTTCACAGTTAAAATAAGGATAAATTTTAAAAATTAACATAAAATAGGGATAATGCTTTTACCTTCTATTTTTACAGGGGGAAAGAAGAAGCCTAATAAAAATAGTTATATTTCCACCAAATATGAGACAAACATTTTCTGCACAAGTGTTACTGGTAGGCTATTAAACCCACAGTATACAGGTGTTCAAACTCTCTCCAGTAAGTTTTCAGGATTCCTTAATTTCAGGGAAAGATAATCCCTGAAAAATGAATGCAGTAATTTGGCATTTATGTATGAATGAGCATGTGCACATGTGCATCTGCATATACCTATCATATGTGCTATGCCACTGAGATAGGGGCTGTTTGTTAAAGCAGCTAACAAACCTTACCCCAACTAACACAACATGCATTTGGCATTTGACGAAACCCACAGTGTTTCAGTTTACCTTTTTGATTGTACCACATCCATCCAGAGGAATAGAAAATTCCACAACATTTGATACTTTTGGTCTGCAAGTTGGATCATTTAGTTGTAGGTTATTCTCATTATACTTAAACGATTCCAGGTAGGATTTACTTATGATAACTCTCATCTTGTCAGAAGAGCAAGTTAAAGATGCTGTCAAAAAAAAAAAAAACATGTTTATGTCAGCTAGGAAGTCTGAAAAGCTACACATGTAGGAAAATACATAAAAATTCAAAACCCATTTTGCTCTAAACTGTAATCAGAAGCCTGATCTAGCAGAGCAGCTGACCCACCTTTTCCAAGGTGACCTTGTTCATTGTGACCTTGTTTGTGGCTAGACTCCATAAATGTAATATTTTTAATTGTGCCTCTGCAGAAGGCATTAAGGAAAATAGTCATCACTTTTGCAGAAATCTTTTTCTGGTTAATAAAATCATTAATTTCCTCTTTTATGAAGCAATGCAAAAAACTGATTCTCAAGCTTCAGAAAGCAAATAAGTTCCAAAGAAGATGTGACAGCCTTGCAAACAGGGCTAGCCACAGGCAGGCTAAAAATTAAGGCGCAGTTCCTAGGTATGCAATCTTCAGAGAGCTCGAAAGAGCTAAGGAATGGAAACCATAACTTACTAGTGTTGACGTTTTCTGCATATATTGAAGTGTAGGAAGCAGAAAAGCCCCGGTAGGAGTTGGCATAATCTGTAGATAGCACGACAGTCAAAGAGTCTGAGGAAGATTCAAAGGTGGGTGTCACGCGGCCACAGACTTGTCCGAGCAGGCCAGAACGCGTGGAGGAGCCATCATAAACAGCGACAAAATCAAACCTGCAGTGGTCGTCCAGTTCTAGGCTACAGAAAGAGGGCCTCTGCTGAGAACGCTTTTCAAACCGGTTAAACTGTATTTTCTATAATCCCACCAACCCCAAGGTTTGAGTGACTAAGGATTTTTTCTTACAATGATAGCTCAGATTTATGATGCTAAACCCGCAGCTTTGCCAGTCCCTGCCATGGATTTAGAATCGTCAGAGAAATCACCAACTTAGTTCAATGAGGTAATATTGGCATTTCCTTTATATACAGATTCTTTGAAGAGTGTCCCTCTATAGGCGGTGCATGGATTCTTTTTTTTCCTTGTCCCCCCACCCCATTTGCCAGTTTGCTTGAACAGGACAGGTGGACCCCAGTACTTACAAAATCTCTTTGAAGTCTAATTTTATCTTGTAACCTTTCTCCACTTGTATGTGCCACACACAGTAGGCCAATTCGGGGTGTGCCTTTGGGTAGTTGGGGCTGGTAAAGGAGCCTTGCAGAGTGCCCAGGTAGCCCCCGCAGTCTGGAATACCTGAACGGGATGAGAGGGTGGCCAACAAGGTATAGCAAGACAGAGACTTCTTTCCATTTCTGTGTTGTTCATCTACATAAACCTGTCTCCCCTTTAAGGGTTATTCCAGCTCCTTCTTTCACACGGGAGACAGCTTGAGGTTTTGATCTCTCTTCATCACTGATTTTATGCCCATTTGGTACATGGCAGAGAGGGAATTGTTATGCAGCTGCCAAATGAATCATTTTAAAATGTGGCTCTGATAAGATAGCTGTCCCTTCTGTAGAGACCCTCCATCACCTGGACTCAGCCACTGAAATTCTGAGAAACACTCTCAGAACTGGCATTGGAGGCCCTTCCTCATCTAGCTGGAGCCTCACTTTCCAATCTCATCAGGCGCTACTACATGTCCTGCTGCTCCAGCCTGCCCTTTCTTACCCCTGCGTCTCCTCGGGCTGTTGGATCCAGCAGCAGTCTTCCTCCTTCCTCCCCACCCAAGACACTCCTACTGTTCAAAGCTCAGCTCAGATGCAGCCTTCCCAAAGCCTCCCTTTGTCCCTCCCCTCCCCAGCTGGAAGCAAGAAGCACCTGGACATAGGAAAATGCAGAAATAATTCTGAGGGCTCTTTTCAGGGAGATGTAAAGTGGCTTAGATTGGCTACATCACAGGATACATGTCAGGGAGGGGCTAGAACCTTGAAAAGCTGCTGGGCCAGCCAGGAAAACCTGGGCTGCTCCAATCTGCAGATTTCCAGGCACCAAGGAATCAGTGGAGAACCATTTCAGGTTTAAGCAGGAGAGTGACATGAGCAGATCGATGTCTTGGGGAGAAAACCAGAGTGAAGCTTTCCTCATGAATTCACTCAGACATTCTACTTTCCTGATAATGGATTTTAGGTGCTGTGAATGCAGAGCCATGTAAGTGAAGCCTCTGGCTGCCTGACAGTCTCAGATTTCAGATGTGAGCTCAGCGATTCTCAAAATCTGCTCCCCAGACAATCTTTTCTGTCAGAATCACCTGAGGAAACTGCTAAACATGAAGGTTCTAGAGCCTGAACCCAGATCTGCTGAATCAGATGAGAGAAAGCAGGGATCCCTGAATGGGCATTTCAGAGCTCTCATAGGGTTATCACTAGGCAGGCTGGAATTGGAGTGTCTGCTTTGGGTCTTATCACAGGCCACCTCAACGTGGGGCCGGCTCATCAGCCCCAGCTGGGAGCTTGTTAGAAAGGCAAATTCACGGGCTCCACCCCAGAACGCCTATATCCGAATCTCTGTGGTGTCCCAGGAATCTGGTATTTAACAAGCTCTACAGGTGGTACTTATGCACCCTCAAGTTAGAGAACCACTGCTGTAATAATAAATAATTATTTATTTATTAATAATAAATAATAGAGAAATCTCTGAAGGAAAAGCCTCAGAATCAAGATTTGAAAACCCAGGCAGCTGAGTTTATAATCTGTGCTTACAGGAGATGTACCTAAGTGGTATATAAATGAGAACTTACGGATTTCAGGAGAGAAGAAGTAGTAGAAGATAAAGGCAGTCCTTTGAATTCTTGCAGAGTCAGTGATTATTTGAAACGTCAGTGTATTGAATGATAATTCAAATACAGGAATGTAGTCGTTTTTACTGCAGACTCTCCCGAGCAGAGACCCACTGGTGGAGGCGCCAGCAAAAACGTCAATGTGTTCAGCTTCACAGCTTGCGTCTGCATCAAGCCTGTGAGAAAGAACACGCTGTGGCTGGAGAGGAGACCCTGGCAGAGGAGGTTTCTC
>JAQZBX010093044.1:0-12198 GCA_029593785.1 Cabassous unicinctus
GACAAGAACCTTTTTTAAGTCCTTCAGGTAACCACTATAGAGGTTAGAACAGAAAAACATAATAATTTGTAAGTACGTTCTGCTACTCTGCACCCTGTAGAACAAGGAGCCAAAGTCCCACACTGGGAATGCAGGATGCTGTCTTTACGATCTCTCTGAAGCCAGGGAAGTAGTGGATCGAGGGAAAATAAAAATACCGAAAGATTTCTTACCATATTTACTTTGCTTTTTTCTTGATTCAGCATTCACTTGGATACTATAAACCTTCAATGAACTCTGATGAACGTTCCCAATGAGTTCCCAGGAGAAGCTGTCTGTCTGAAGTAGAAGTGGAAATTCTCTCTTCTGGCTGCTGAAATCACTTCTCCTTTGTATTTTGTATTAGTCAGGGTTCTCTAGGGAAACAGACTCAACAAGAAATATCTGTCAATAATATGAGATTTTATAAGAGTCTCTCATGTGACCATCGGGATGCACAAGTCCAGGTTTCACAAGCAGGCTGCAAACCAGGGGCTCTAAGGAAAGTACAATGAAGATCCTTGATGAGTTTCTGGGAGATGTTGGTTGTCCAAAGACGAGCTGGGAAATTCTGTCTAAATGCTGAAATCACTTCCCCTTTTAAGGCATTCAACTGATTGGATAAAGCATCATTCATTGCTGATGGCAATCTCCCCGATTGATGTAGATGTAATCAACTATCTATGCAGTAAACTCACTGGTGACTAGAGTCCATAAATGTATGTCCTCACAGTACAATTTCACCAGAGTTTGCTTGACCAAACAACAGCACATCATTAACAGACCAAGTTGACACAGGAGTCTAACTATCAAATTCCACCCCTTGTCAACTTGACAGCCATCCACAACACCTTAAACCAAACTTAATCTTTAATTAAAATAGTAGAGACTTTTTTTTCACCTAACAGTATTAAGCTGTCCTGTGTACAACTAGAAATGCATCAAATCTCTCCAGAATAGTATGCAAGTCTTAAACTTGACAACCTATAACTTAAATATTATGATGTGAATCTAATACCACTTATGTCACATGATAAGGGAATAAGATAAGGAAGAAAAAAAATATATTTAATTTATGTACAAACATAAGCATACTCATAACAAAAGAAAGAAGAACTGTTCACAACGATTACAGTCCTCATTTCTGTAATTAGTCACATAGTCATAGTTTGTATTTATTACTACCTTCTTCCACTACCCATTCCATGTTCTTTTTACCCTCAGCAAACATCTCAGCTGTCCATGGTTCTTTGCCTGTTGGGTGACCCAAACCTTCATTCCTGAAGTTTCTAGGCCATTGGTAGTCTCGCCTGTACTGGGTTGTTGCAGTTTTCCATTGACTTTAATCACAGGGAATGGTAGTACTTAGAGATGCCCTAGGGGATTTCTCTGTTACAAGCAAACGCTTTTTTTTTTTTTTTACCTCCATTTTATAGTTGTGACCCTATTTCCCCTTGATAGTCAGAATCAATTACTACAACCAGTACAGTAATTCCCTTCTTTGCCTGTTGATTCAGAGGTATGAGGACCCCAAAGTGGCCAGGTGGCAGTCTTAACTTCCAGTTCAATGGAATTGTTGTTGTGTCTCCTGGTGGAATCACTCTTCCTTTTGGAACTAAGACCTATAGAGCAGCAGAGCTTAAGGTTGCAGGGGGAGAAAGCAAAATTTTTCCTAGTGGATCACTATGGGCAATAGTGAGTGGTGCCACATCCATTTCCACCCCTTGATTCCTGGACCTATAAATATTGGCAATGGGAGAAACAGAACCATTGAGTGGACACT
This sequence comes from Cabassous unicinctus, assembly GCA_029593785.1. Taxonomy (NCBI): domain Eukaryota; kingdom Metazoa; phylum Chordata; class Mammalia; order Cingulata; family Chlamyphoridae; genus Cabassous; species Cabassous unicinctus. The sequence goes on from JAQZBX010093044.1 coordinate 1,802, forward strand.
GACTTAGACTCTGCACAGCTTCATGGACAACATTGCCCAACCCTACAAGGTATTGCCACCTAGTTTACATTGTATTTGAGTCTCCAAAAGGCCATTCCACCATTCTATCAATCCAGATGCTTCATGGAGACTATGGTAAGACCAGTGAATTCTACGAGCATGTACCCATTCCCACACATCATTTGCTGTGAAGTGGGTTCCCTCATCAGAAGCAATGCTGTGTGGAATAACATGATAGTGGATATGGCTTTCTGTAGGTCCATGGATGATAGTGTTGGCAGAAGCATTGCATGCAGCGAAGGCAAACCAATATCCAGAGTATATATCTATTCCAGTTAGAAAAAACCATTGCTCCTTCCATGATGAAATTGGTCCAATGTAATCAACCTGCCATCAAGTAGCAGGCTGATCACCTCAGGGAATGGTGCCATATTGGAGACTGAGTGTGGGTCACTGCTGATTACAGATTGGACATTCAGCAGTGGCTGTAGCCAGGTAGGGCTTTGTGTATGGAAGTCCATGTTGCTCAGCCCAGGCATAACCCCCATTTTTCCACCTTGGCCATTTTGTTCATGAGTCTATTGAGCAATGATAGAAGTGGCTGGGGAAAGAGGCTGACGGGTATCCACAGAAAGTCTTATCTACATGATTATTAAAAATCTTCCTCTGCTGAAGTCACCCTCTGGTGATCGTTCACTTAGGACACAAATATCTTCATTTTTTGCCCACTCAGAAAGTTCTATCCACATATCTCTTCCCCAGGCCTCTTTGTAACCATTTTTCCAATCATGTTCCTATTCCCTGACAATCCAGTCAAACCACTGGAAACATATCATGAATTAGTGCACTAATGTACCTCTGGCCATTTCTCTTTCCAAACAAAATGAACAACCAGGTGCATTACTTAAAGTTCTGAGCACTGGGAGGATTTCCCCTCACTCTGTCTGTAAACCAGGCCCACGTTTCCTATTCCTTAGTCAACTGATTATTAGGAACTCCCCCAAGAGGCCATAGCTGTGGGCTGGGAAAGGTAAGGTAAGGTAGCAGGAGTGGTGACCATGGGTATTTGGGCCTCATCTTCATGTAACTTACATGTGCCTTCAGGACCCACTTGAGCCTTATCAAATATGTGCCACTTCCATTTTATGATAACGCTGCTGTTATGCACAAACGACCTTATGGTTTAGTGGGTCAGAAAACATGCATGTCATGACAGACAATTCAGATCTTATGAGAAATTGGTGGCCCATGGGGAAGTGTTCAGTCTCTACTAAAGCTCAGTAGCAGGCCAAAAGCTGTTTCTCAAAAGGAGAGTAGTTATCTGCAGAGGAAGGCAAGTTTTCTTCCAAAATCCTTAGGGTCTTCATTGTGATTCTCCTATAGGGACCTGCCAAAGACTCCAGGGTGACATCTGTATTTGCCACTGACACTTCCAGGATCAGTGGATGAGCTGGGCATATGGCCCATGGGCAGTGCAGCATGCACAGCAGCTTGGACCTGCCACAGAGCCTCCTCTTATTCTGGTCCCCACTCAATACTAGAAGCTTTTCTCGTCCTTCAGTAAATGGGCCAGAGTAGCATACTCAAATGAGGAATATATTGTCTCCAAAATCCAAAGAGGCCAACTAGGCATTGTGCCTCTTTTTTGGTCATAGATGGGGCCAGATGCAATAGCTTATTCTTCACTTTAGAAAGGATAGCTTGACATGCTCCACACCATTTAATACTTAGAAATTCCACTGATGTCGAAAGCCCCTGTATTTTTTATGGATTTAGCTCCCTTTTTCTGACATGCAAATGTCTTATTAATAAGTCAGAGTGGTTGCTACTTCTTGTTCGTTAGATCCAATCAACATAATATCATCAATATAATGGACCAGTGTGATGTCTTGTGGGAGGAATGGACAATATTATAGCATAGTGCTGGGAGTTGATATATCCCTGAGGTAGGCCTTGCCACCTGAAAGCAAACTGTTTCTGGTGATCCTTACTAACAGCAATTGAGAAAAAACTATTTGTTAGATCAATAGCTGCATGCCACATAATAGGGGATGTGTTGATTTCCTCAAGCAATAATAGCACATCTGGAAAAGTACTGCAGTTGGAGTCACCACCTGGTTAACTTTACAATAATCCACTGTCGTCCTTCAAGTTCCATCTGATTTCTGAACAGATCAAATAGGAAAGTTAAATAGAGATGTAGTAAGATTCTCCAGCCTTCATCTTTCAAGTCCTTGATGGTGGCACAGATCTCTGCCATCCATCCATCCAGGAATCCAGTATTGTTTTTTATTTACTATTTTGCTAGGTAGGGGCAGTTTTAGTTGCTTCCTCGTGGCCAGCCTTTCCTATCACAATAACCCTCACTCCACAACTCAGGGAACCAAAGTGGGAATTCTGCCAGTGGCTGAGTATGTCTATTCCAATTTTGCATTCCAGAACTGGGGAAATAACCCTTGAGATGGACCGGAGTTAAAACTCCATGATAACCTGTCTGCCACAAGCCCCCAACTCTGAATGGTAGACCTCAGTGATGTTTTGGGTCTCCTGGAACTAATGTCACTTCTGATCCAGTGTCTAATAATCCCTAAAATGTCTGAAAGTTTCCTTTTCCCCAATGCACAGTTACCCTGGTAAAGGTCTTTTGGGGGAAGTCTGGGAGGAAGATTAACAGTATAAATTTTTGGCAGTGTAAAAGGGTCTTTCCCCAAGGGGACTTAGCTTTCCCTTCATTCAAGGGGCTCTGGGTCTTTAAACTGTCTCAAGTCTGGGAATTGATTAAAAGGCTGTGACTCTGTTTCTGTAATTCAAGTTATACTTTTGTTCACTTGACCTAGAACTCTTCTGCTTATACAAATCAAGTAGGAATTTAGTAGACAGCCATATTTTACTTCTAGGAACCTCATGATCTATTAGCCAATACCATAGTCTCTGCCACTGAGATTATTTCGATTGCTGCTCTGAGTCTGCTGTTCATTGTGGTAGTCACGCCCATCTTGACTTTGGCAATTAAGTGTTGCTACTTGGATTCTGCCAACCTGGGATCTGATCATTCCTATAGTTTCTAAGGGGCCCAGTTCAGTGACAGCAGTTCCTAAGGTAATATTTGGCCTACAGAGAAGAACAACCACAGAGCTCTTCAGGAAAGATGAAGTTAAGCTCGCTAATTTATTCCTCACAGTACTGTTGAAAGGTGTGTCCTTTGGACATTCCTGGGGGTGGGGCAGTGGTGAGCAGGTCTTACATGATAAAGTCATTCTAACCTTCCAATCTCTCTAACCGTTTGAATTCTTTCATCTACAGACTACCAGGATAGGTAGGATTTTGACCTCGGGTAATGTCTGCCATCTTTTGAACCATGTTTCAGCCAGCCAAATTTATAGAGCCCTTTCTAGCCCCTCGAGCTACAATATAGAATCCAGAATCTCTGCTTACTAAGCCCATATCAATACATTCAACATGATCCAACTTTATATTCCTTCTGCCATTATCTACCACACTTAATGTCCATTTCCACATCTTTTCCCCTGTTTTCTGTCTATATAAATTGGAAATTCATGCAGTTCTTTTGGAGTATAGCATATTTCTTCATGGGTCACACTTTGTACCTCACCAATGGGGACTTGTGACTTTAGTCTAGTTATAGGTCTGGAAGAAAAGTGGGGTGTTGGGTGTGGGTAATGAGAAGGATTGGAAGTGTCTTTCAGTCCAATTACTTCCAGGCATTCTGTTACAGTTTCATCTGGTGAGACAGAATTAGTCTCTTCCAGTGGAAGTTGGATGGTAGACTTGTGGCATACAGGAAGTGGAGGTCAGGTGGCTGTTTCCTCAAGGCAGACTGGAGGTCCAGAAGGTGTTTCCTCAGGGCAGACCATTACAGGCTTATCTGGCAAAAACTCAGCAGAATTTAGGGTTTCAATGTCCTCGCTGCCAGCATTAGCAAATCAAATGCCCCCATCCCAATTTTCAGGATTCCATTCCTTTCCAATCATTATCTTCACTTTAACAGCAGAAACTCTGTCTCCAAGGTTGAGATTTTAGATTCTGTTATAATTCTGCTACTCAGTGAGACTCTGGGTCTTGTTTTCAGACATCTCAAGTCTGAAGCTCACAAAACAAGATTTTCCTTCAGAGCACATATAAAAACTTTCACATAATTCAGGCAGTGCTTAAGTTGCAAATTTGGAGACTTTAGCTCATCTCTTTCCTTAATAACTATATCCAACATATTTAGGAAAAACCAGCCAACATCATTGTACCTTTATCTCCTCAAAAGTCTGTTAGGATGTCAATAACACTTTCATCCAGAGATTTATCTCTTATAAGCATGGAAGTAGCCATATCCAGTGGTGATATTTTGCATATCTCTATTGCCGACTCATGCCATGGACCATCAGTGGCCTCTTGATATTGGAAACAGTCATTAGTTCTTTTGAATCTAATGTGAGTAGAAAGCCAATTGTAAAAAAACCAGAACCCATTCAGAAATCCCATTTTTTAAAATAATATTTTTTATTTTTAAAGAAGCTTTAGATTACATAAATGTTACATAAAAAATATAAAGGATTCCCATAAGTCCCACTGTTTCTCCCTCCCACCCTTTGCCACATTAGCAACATCCTTCATTAGTGTGGTACATTTGTTACAATTGATGAACACATATTGAAGCATTGCTACTAACCATGGACGACAATTTACATTATAGTTTACACTCTGTCCCACACAATTTTGTGGGTTATGATGAAATACACAATGTCTTGTATCCATCACTGCAATTGTCATGCAGGTCAACTCCAATGTGCCAAAAATGCCCCCATATTGCACTTATTCTCTCTCCCATCCTTCAGAACCTCTAGTGTCTACTGCCTTTATATCATCAATAAGAGTTCTTCCATTGCAAGAACAATAAGTCTGTAGTAGAACAATAATGGGGAAATGGTAAATAAAAATGAGTTTTTATGGCTAAGAGATTTCAAAATGAATTGGAAGGTCATCCCAGAGGTTACATTTATGCAAGTCTCATCAGGATCTCATTGACCGCTACAGTAAACAGTGCCTCAAGCAGTGGGGCTCCTGAGGGCTCTAGAGACATCCAGAAACTATAAGCAGGGCAGACAGCTTAGGAATTCAGCCCCCTATCAGTGGGCCTTACTTTGGAATTTATGCTCCCCAGTATAACAAAGTTAGACTCACTTATAGGTTCTCTACACATGGCTCTTTTGCCCCTTTTATTTGAACCTGTAATTAGCACTATACTTGATAAATATAAGTCCCAGAGACAAATCTTTGTTCTGTCCATGTGCCACCTGAGCCCTGAATTTCAGCAGAGTTGCAACACCTACTCTCCAGTTCATTGGACTCATCCAGGGCAACTAACAAGGGGATGATGATGGACAACGCCCATCCCAAGGAACAGAGAGGGTCTGCAACTGCAAGCAAGATAGTTCCATCTATCTGCCCCATGGGATCTAATCTCCTCTCAATTAAAAGTAGAAATTCCATTTTTTAAGATTCTGTTTCTCAAGAACAATTTTTGGTACCAAGCTGTATTATTCAGAGTTCTCTAGGGAAACAGAACTGACAGGAAATATCTGTAAATATTATGAGATTTTATAAAATTGCCTCATACAACCATGGGGATGCACATGTCCAAATTCTGTAGAGAAGGCTGCAAGCCAAAAACTCTGATGAAGGTCCTTGATGAATTTTTCAGGAGAAACTGGCTGTCTGAAGTAGATATGGGAATTTTCTCTCTGACTACTGAAATACTTCTCTTTTTAAGGCCTTCAAATGATTGGATGAGATGTCTCTCAGTGCTAAAGGCAATCTCCTTAGTTGATTATAGATATAATCAGACATAGAGGCAATCAATTCACTGATTATTTAAGTCCATGGTATGTTCTCACAGTACAATTTGGCCAGTGCTTGCTTGACCAAACAACTGTGCACCATTACCTGGCCAAGTTGACACATGAGCCTAATTCATCACAATACTACAGAAATTGTGTGTAGAAAAAGGAAACCCACCAAAATGTTAACAATAATTGTTTACATGGGTGTAGGATTACATGTGATCTTTTTTCTTTATAAATTATTGAATTATTTGTAATGTTATTGTATTGCTCTCATAATAAAATAATAATAAAGGTCTCTCCCTTAAAAATGATTCTTATTAATTCTGCATGATATGACTGGATGTCACCATCATCCTTCTTATCCGAATGTTCTTTATTCCTACTATCAGCTGCTACTTTTCTTTTTTCCCCAGTAAATGATCCCTTTATTGTACAGAATAAAAGTGTCTAGAAAGGGCAAATATCTTTGCCATGTACATAGTACAAACAGTCCAAAAGAACAGGGAAAATGTCCCATCACAACCAGTCTCCCAGGGTATGTGAAAACTGCTCTAGGTTGGGACAGATAGATGGCAGGTCTGCACACTCCACTTAGCTCCTGAGAAAAGAACAATTCTATACTGTTTGAGTGTGGATTTTAAAATTTTTTAATTAGAGAAGTTGTAAGTTTATAGACAAGTCACGTAAAAAATACAGTGTTTCCATATGCCCCCCTATTTTTAACACTTTACATTAGTATGGTACCTTTGTTACAATTGATGAAAGAATATTAAAATTATACTATAAACTATAGTCTATGATTTACATTAGGGTGTATTTTTTCCTGTATACCACCATATTATTAACACTATTAATAACATTTGTTAAAATTGTTGAAAGAATATTTTTATATTTGTACTGATAATTATAACCCATTGTTTACCCTAGGGTACACTGTGTTGTACAAGCTTATGTTTGATCCTTTAAATTTTATTCTAGTAACATATAAACGTGCTCCATTTCACTTGGCCTTTTTACTTTTCTCTAATCTCTGCTGTTGCTGTTGGAGAAGAATGGGATGGGATGAAAGAGAGAAAGAATACTCTGTCCTGATATCTTGAGTATAGGCCACCAATGCCATATCTATCAGAGGGCAATGTGATTTCACTCTGAGCTTAGATGAAACTATAACTTTATGATATTTGATTATAGTTCTCCTGCACTAAAGTATTTTAAATGTGTTGTACCAGAATCAGAAAACAGAGAATCAAATTTTCTACTATACTTAAGGATAAAACCACTTTAAGCCTGCTTAGTCTATGAATCATACTTGCCACTAAGTGGAGCTATAGGCTCATGCATGAGAAATGTGTGGCATGTATTTAATTATTTTACAAAAATAGATGTAGTGAGGTTCTTGGTGTTCTCCAAGAGTAATGACAAAGAAGCAGGCCTATTTTCTCCCCAGAATTTCACTCACTTATTTAAAAGTTATGATTTAGAAGGGCTGGGTATGGTCACATAGAATGGCTAGGATTAGGGATATAATTTGGTGAAATTCAGCTCCATTATTCTATTTTATGCCATGTTATTTACAACCATTGCAGCATTATAGAATGATGTCTTTTGATTAAAAATTCCAGCTTCCTGTGTTTTGCTAGTCCTCTACGTAGCCAAGATTATTGCAATTTTAATAAAATAACTTTATACACCAGGAGATTGAAAAGGAAAAATGCCTTAAGTTTATATCATATTTGATACAATTTTCTTTAAATGGTTCATATTTATAATTGATAACTCCATCATTTATGTTTTCAATATTTTAACTTTTCAATAATATTACGTTGAGAAGAGGTTCTTAACATGGGGGGGGGGCAATTATGGCCCCCTTATGCAAAACCTGGCAATATCTTGAGACATTTATGTTGTCACAACTAGAGGGATGCTACTGGCATCTAATGGGTAGAGGCCAGGGATGTTAGCAGGTGTCTTAGATTGCCAAAGGGTGCCTGTGCAAAGTACCAGAAATAGGTTGGCTTTTATATAGGGGATTTATTTGGGGTAAAATAGAGAGTACATTTATGTGCATTCTTTTATGTTGCCCTGTCATTAAATTCTGTCCAATGAGGTATAAGTAGAAGTGTCATGTGGCAGCTTCCATGTACCTTTCTTATAAAAGTGCGAGAGCTTGCACTTTGTTCCTTTTTCTTCATCCCTTCCTCTATCCTGCTGTCAGGAATGCAGTTGATGTCTCAGACCTGAGGATGAGGACCATACTCTGCATGGTGGAGCAGTGAGCTGAAGGAGCTTAAATTCTCTAAGACTTTGTTGATCAGTGGTCCCATGTCACCTCTGAACCATGAAGCTCCAGACTTTTATATGAGAGAAAAATAAATTTCCAATGTACTTAAGAAATGGCAATTTTGAATTTTTTAGTTATTTACAACAGATCCTAATCTTAGCTAACATAAGGATAATGTATTTTTCATATAGAGAAGCAAAGAACAGGAACGCAGTCAATCCTCAGACCCTATTGACAATCCAAAAATACTGCTTTCCCAGACGGTGTCACCCAGTCTGCAAGCCAATGGTGACTTTTACCCAACAACATTTCCCAGATACAGCTGAAAGATATCCAGGAATTCAGTTTTCTTTAGCACTGCTAGGACAATGCTTCCCTGAGATAAAGTTATCCTGATGCCATGAATTAAAAGTATTTTCACTTTGTAGCATGAATACCTTCTTAGACACATCTGACAGGGGAAGTAGACAGTCTGTGTTGACTAAACTTCATGGCAGTACCATCCTTGATGCTAATATTAGATGCAATTAATCTCCTAAGAAAGAACTTGACCTATCTCTACAGTAATGATTTATATGCATAGAGACACATGTGTTAAACTTTTGGGGGAGGGCCCAACAGAAGGGACTGCAGATTGAGTCGCAGTGTTGTGTGTTGTGTTGGTGCAGATGATGACTCAGGGAAATTAAGCTGTGGTCTTGAATACTGAGGTTGCATAAATAAACACTGTCATATGAACAAATAAGAGATCCGTGAAGGTGGGTAGTGGACAAGTTTGCCCCATGTGGTGGCAGCAGCAACTAGCATTTACAAGTGGAGAATGTCAGTCAGCAATAGTAATTACTTGAGTTATTGCAGTGACAGCCAGATAACAATGGTGAGAATGAATGAGTATCATATCCCCAGGTAAGAACAGCCTTGAAAACAGCCCAGGTGGAGTATGATTCAAATTTCATCAACTCTATTTGAGTTCTTAATAGGTTTAAGCCTCCTTCCTGATGCTGATGACATAGCAGTAAACAAAAGAAACAAAACACTTTGCCCTCATGTAGAGTATTCTCTAGCAGGGTGAGACACAAAATAAGAAAGACAAATAAGTAAATTACACAGTATTCTAGGAGAGGAAGTGTTATGGAATAAATTAAGTGAGGGGAGTGCTGGAACAGTTAGCTGCAATTTTAAATAAGGTGTTCAATGTGGGAACATGGCTGACTGATGGAGTAGACAGATAAAGCTAAGCTTTCACTAGAACAACTGAGAGGGAGCCAGGGGCTGCCTTGTTGACCTGCTTTGGGGTACAACAGACCAGGATATTGCTCCACAACTCCCAGGAGAGTTGGGGACAGAGTGGAAGAAGATGAAACAGCAAGCTGTGAATTATTGATCCTCCTGGCTGCCAGGAAAAGCCACCCTCCTCCACCCCTGAGACACTGAGGGTGGGTAAAACTGGTGAATTGTATCTGACTGAGAGGAGAACAGACTTCTTCCACCCTGCCAGCTCCTTTAGATACATATAGAGCAGGCAGGTGCTCTGGGTCATCTAAGAGGGTACTGGAAAGATAAGGAAGCCAAAGAAAAATCTTGAGTTTCCCCCTGTGGCTGGAAGTGGCACATATACTCCACCCTCTGGACAAAGAGCTTAGGTCAAGCCGCTCTCCTCCAAAGGGAGTGTGATTGCAACCTCCCTGAGAGAAGGAAGTCTTTAGGAGGGTGAACAGTGGTTTCTTTGTGGTTATTTTAGCCAGCCAAGCCCCCCTTGGGTGTTGGAAGGGACCTGGATATAACAAGGATATGGGAAGGGATCTCCTCAGGCATGTTGTCACACCCAGCAGCTTAGGTAAAGAGAGGAATTACATCAGAAAGGAGGCAGGGATCACCTCAGGCAGGCTGCCATGTCCAGCAGCCCAGATAAAGAAAGGAATTACATCAGATAGGAGGCAGAGATAACAGACTAAGCAGCAGGATTGCAGGGATTACATCAGATAGGAGGCAGAGATAACAGACTAAGCAGCAGGATTGCAGGGAATCTAACCTGCCCAAGGGAAAAGGGGCAGATAACCTTCAGAAAAGCACTCTAGTTTAGGAGACAGATTAGCCCAGTGGAAGAATTCTTGCCTAGCATATACAAGGTCCCTGGTTTGATCCCTAGCTCCTCTCTGAGGAATGATACAAGGTATCAGGCAACTAGCTGAAAGTTTATTACAGGGACCATATTGACATTCTCTTTGTATTAGCTTTTCTTGGATCTCTCATTTAAAAAA
>JAQZBX010093045.1:0-12199 GCA_029593785.1 Cabassous unicinctus
GGAAGAGAGGAACTCAAGAAGCCTGAACCCTGGCAAACGTCGGCAGCTGTCTTGCTCCACATGTGGCAATGGACTGTGGTGAGAGAAGAAACTTAATGCTTTATGGCCTAGTAACTGTGGACTTCTACCCCAAATAAATACCCTTTATAAAGACAAACCCATTTTTGGTATTTCACATTAGCACCCCTTTGGCTGACTAATACACAACCTTTCATGCTACTTCAGACCCTCATGGTACCCGAGGGCAGGAAGCTAGATGGAGATCCTTTTCTTGTCTCAGCCTGGCCTGGAAGCCAGGCTTTCCTAGAATCCATGACCTGAGAACAAACTCACTTAGGAGAAAGTGTGATCAGCAGGTTCATGATGGCACAGTGCTTTCCTTATGTGGGAGGAAAACACACTTGTGCATGCCATCTCCTCTCCCGGGCCATTGTACTTAAGACATCACTGCCTTTCAGCAAACATTGCAAATTTGCAATATTAGCAGCCCAAGTCACGAGGTCATATTTGAGATGCCTTATCTGTCCACCCACCATTTTTAAAACCTCATTTAAGTTCCCTTTTGATTTTGGTGTTTCTGCAGGCTGTATTTAGGATGGGTTCCTCTGAGTGGCACAGCCTCCACTCTCTCTTTTAAAAAGGTATTTTTGCCCCAGTCTGGCTGCTTCCTTGGCTTCTTATTATGGAAACAATTAGACCTATAAAACATGCCTCCTAGGGGAGGTTTCCCCCACAGTCCCACTTTTGCTTCAACTGGAAAGTCACCTTCAGAAGTTTCCTGAAGTGAAATTTCTATGGATCTTTCTGAACCTAGTGTTTCTAGGGGTCTAGCAAGGATCACCACCTCTGCAATTTGGTCCTTGACTCAACGTCTCCCTTAACCTTGAAATGTTCTGGGCCGTGAATAGCATCTCTTTTTCTGCCACAGTAGGATATACCTCCAGTATTTTCTTTATTTTTGTCTTTATAGAGAATTTGTGGGTTTACAGAACAAGCATGCATAAAATAGAGGATTCCCATATTCCAGTATTTTCTTTGCTTCTTCATTCCACAACTTTTTTAAGGTGGATTCATTTTAACCTGCTCCTTAAGTGGCTCCTTTCCATCTCTGCTACCTGTGTGGCTGACATTCTTTCATTTTACTTCCTCTTTCCTTTCCTGCCCAAGCATTTGTTTTGCTCACATACCATCCTAGCTTGGTTTCTCCCAGAAGAAAACTCTGAGTCAAAGATTTGAATGCGAGTGATTTACAAAGCAAGTGGGAGTAGGGAAAACAGGATAGAGAAGGGCAGGATGAAAGCCAACTGGAAGGGTGATTTCAGATGAAGTTCGCTCAGGGAATTTGGAAATATAAATTAAACCTCAGTGTTTGGTCATGAGGCAAGAGAGCTGGGCACCTAGACTTTTCAAACTTCCAAATCTCAGGCACCTTCAGTTCTCCAGATGGGAAAGGTGGCTTCAGTAACCCCAAGACCATCCCCAGAGGAAGTTCTCAGCCGCAAGCCTGGCAGCAACTGTACCTCAAACTGCATGTTTTGTTTTTTGGTTTAATTTCCAGGCTTATAGACCTGGTTGAAAAACAGACTGGTGAGTATGGGAGAAGAAACTAGACATTCATGGCTCAGTAGAACTAGCTGAAAACTGAATGAAAACAGCAAAATTTGCTCTATATCCTAACACTTAAAAGCCCTGTGTTACAGAAAGGCTGATTTTGCCCTTTAGGTGAAATTTTGCTTCAGCTTTGCATGCATCCTAAAATATTCCATGGCCAGCATTTTCTAGGTGGCCTGTAGCAAAGGTTTGGGAAGACTCATGCCTTTAAGAAACTGCCATCAGACAGACAAAGCTTCTATAAGCAACAAACCTCGCTGAATTAAAATCCTAAATGGATCAAGGACCCCAAACATAAGTGCCAAAGCCATAAAACTCTTAGAAAAAACCTAAGGGGAACCTTCATAACCTTGGATTTGGCAGAGATGTCTTAGATATGACACCAAAAGCATGAGCAGCAAAAGAAAAATAGGTAAAATGGATTTCATCAAAATTAAAAACTTCTGTACATCAAAGGATATTATCAAGAAAGTGAAGGGATTATGGGAATATGGCCGACGGGGTAGACAGATAAAATTTAGCTCGTCCTAAAACAACTGAGACGGAGTCTAGGGCTGCTTAGAAGAGATGGAAAACATCCCACGTTCTATTCTTTTCTGAAATTTCAAGCCACGATTGGTTCTTAGATTGATTCTGGACTTTGTAATGCCCTACCAGGGTCATATTCTATTTGGAAAGATGAAATCAGTTTCTCTTCTATTCCCATCTGCAAATTAGACGGAATGTTATTTTGAGTAGCTGATGGATTTTATGGGGTTTGTCACTTCTCAGCCCATTTCTGACAGGTACATTCCATGATTAAAATGCTTAGTCAAGAGCTGCCATCCTCTTTCCCCTGTTTTCAATATCCACTACCCATTCTCCAGCCGTAAGTTTTAAAATCTCTTTCTTACACATCAGAAGCTGTGACACATCTTATGTCACTGTCCTTAATGATTTTTACTTTCAGGGACTGAGCAACAGCTGCAGTGTTTTCTACAAGCCAGGTCTTTTTTCCTGGAAGGAGAGTAGGATTGCTTTTAAAAGCATTTTAATGACAATCTCTAGTTCTGGATGAAACAAAAGTGTGAAAATGTTGCATTTATTGATTAGACACTCAAGTGCTCACAGAGGTGGAGTTACCTATTTCTGATCTTACTACTTGCATTGCCAATTTATGGGACCCTAAAAAATAAAATTAACTTTGCAAAATAGTCTTTTGTAAACTGGTATCTTCATTTTATTCTTACTTTTAAATGATATTTTCCAAAATGTTTGCAAGCTCTTATAAAGTATTGAAAGTAGATAAAAGCATGAAGTTTAAATATTCATTTATCCTCAGTGAAAATAACTTATTTTAAAGGACAATGCTCAGTCTATCAATGCTAGTTATTCCTATCAATTCCCTGGCAGCAGGCACATGCATTTGTAAGAAAAGAATTTTGCTGGGTTTGCGTCTGGCTGAATACACAATGAAAATTTCACAATCAGCATTCCCACTGCTTCTGTTACAAAAAATGTATACAAAAATTCTGGAGTCTAATCTCACTAATTACCTATATGAGATCTTCCCTTGAATGTTTCATTAGCAGTTTCTGAAATTTCGAAGTATTGAAAAATATCTCTCACCTCCATGCTCTCCTTCCAATTCCCACCAAGAGCAGTCTAGTTCAGGATAGCATTGCCTTTCTCTTGAAACAACATTTCCCAACTTTTTGAATTGTGAGCACTTACACATTCCTAAATAATTTCTGTGTACACCATAAGAACCTTAAATAATTATTTTTGCTTGGCATATAAGTGATTTTAAGTAAAATGCATATTTTTAAATAGGTTATAAAAGTTGTAAGAAGTACTTTAATGTAATCAGTAATTTCGAATTCTCAAGAAAGATCTTTACTTCTCACCATTTAACAAATGACACATGCCACTAAATTTATCCTAAATTAATTATTCAAGAGAAAACATGATTCAATCCAGATGTTTTAAAACGAAATTATAATGCTCAACTACTGTATTGGCCATGTCAGTAGTGGACTAAGATTGACAGAAATACCAGACCCTTCTGTATGACAAAAGTCACACAGTTTCTATATCTTAGGATAATGAAGGAAGTCGAGACAGCCAGGATGCACAGTAGAGTGTTCAGCAATATCCCCTAGGGCAGGGTCCTCACCTGGAAGGAAGGATTGCTGATAAAGTTGATGGATTGAGTATCACATCATACCTTCTGGAAGAGCACTATCCCACTCCAGGAGGAAGGAGGCTGGATCCACAGCAGTGCTGCAGATAGGCTAACGGGGTATGCCTAAGACCCACTTCTCTCAGAGATATCACCATACCACAATGACTATAGAGTCTGCAAGGTAAAGCACACTGGGCATAAACCTGGTCTCCCAGGGCCTGGTTCAAGTACATTCTCCAACTCAATTCAGGGGAATTAGATATAAAGTGAGTTATTCATTTCTGGGAGTCCCATAAACATGTAGTTGGGGTGCAAACTGTATATTAAAATATACATTGAATTTAACTATGAGTTTTGATATTAAAAATGGGTTGTAAAATGTTTCCAGTGTTTGAAATTCTCACTTTTATAAAATTCAAAGAGATTATTTTTATAATTTGAGTTTTGATTATAAAACCAAGAAGAAAGATAAAGTCTCAGGATATAGTGGACAAACGATATGTTGAGGCTAGAAAGAGGTTTCATTGGGAAATCAATGAAGTCATGAAAGGAATATGATCATTACTGTATTCATTACTATATTTTTCTCTTCTTGGCATTGATTTTTTTTCCTTTCTTCTTCTTTTCTTTTGTTTTCTTGAATCTATTTGTGTTAACATTGATTTTTGAAGAGTTGGTAAGATGTTGCTATGCTATAAGATTTTTTATTAGGTCCCTACCAAAATACAGGCTGTCACAAATTATTCTGAAGTAAATTTGCAGGTTTATTATCAATTTCATGCCCTTCATTACATTCTTAAATATCAACATCAACATTCCTAATGCCTCCTGACTTTAGCCAAGGAGTCCATTATTGTATAGATTAAGCAACAAATGATTAAATGTAAAACCGAGTGATGAACATATTACATGACTGTATTCTCATCTGACCTGTAATTTTCACACATGTGTATTAGTCAGCCAAAGGGGTGCTGAATACCAGAAACCTGTTGGTTTTTATAAAGGGCATTTATTTGGGGTAGAAGCTTACAGTTACCAGGCCATAAAGCATAAGCTACTTCCCTCACCAAAGTCTGTTGCCATATGTTAGAGCAAGATGGCTGCCAACATATGCAAAGGTTCAGGCTTCCTGGGTTCCTCTCTTCCTGGGGCTCTTATCTCTCTGGGCTCAGCTCCTCTGCTCACTCTACAAGGCCAGCTGTACACTGTCAGGCAAACAGCTCATCTCTTTTCCAGCGGCCTCTACTGTGTCCAACTGAGCCTTCTCTCTACTTCTCTGTGTGCTTACTTCCCCAGGCTCCCACATCAAAACTCCTTCAGAACACAAAGAGCCATCACAACCATTCCAAGGACTTTTATAAGAAAACAGAGAGTCCCTGGAGATTTTTAAGTAAAGGAGAGAGGTGAACAGATATGTATTTCAGAAAAGTCATCTTGGCAGGATTTGGCAGATAAGAGAGTTGGGGACCACTTGGTGAGAATAGTTGCAGTAATCAGGAAATATCAAATGTCTGGGTAGTTGTATAATGGAGAGAGGTGGTCTCCAGAGATCTAGGACACCCAGTAGCAAAGATCTGAGCTTTGAGAATGGTAACAAGGAAGAGGAGCAAGTTGGGATAGGATGGCAAGTTCACATCATTTGGACTTACTGAATTTTACATCTTTCTAGAATACATGTTTATAGACAAGGAGATATGTGGGGGGCAGTGAAAAAGGAAGAATCAAGGGAAATGGAGAAAATATGTAAAATAAAATGAAATTAGAGATGTCTTGCACTAACTGATGAAGACAATGATGAGAAATAAGGAGCACTATCAACACTTAATTCTAGGGTTAAAAGGGAAAGAAAAGCTAAAACAAGAGGGCAAGCTGTTTTGCAACTGTTGAGTAAACTGAGCAAGTCAGATGCTCCTGAAAAAAGAGGGCTTGTTCCTATGGAAGACTTTGGAAACACTTTATAAAGCAAAAAAATATTACCATCTCTCACAAAGCTATTTTCAGGATCCCAGATATCATTAAAGAGATATTTACAGCTCAGCACATCCAGTAAAACTATTATGATGCCTCTTAGTGCCACTTTTGGCCCTAACATATTTTTCTCTCTTCAGAGATATATTTAGGGGATACAATTTCTATATTGAACAACCTGCAGATTCCCAATTAATAGGAGAATTTATATTTGAGGTAGTTTCACATTCCCCCTATTTATTCTCTGTGTAATATATGGGTAATATCCACCTCCCCTTTGCTATTTATTCATCACTTCCTCAGGGTACCCTTTGTGAACCCCTAGACTACGTTGGTACCCAACTGAAAATTCCAATAAAACTGGGCACCTTTCTTTCTTAGCACATGACATAGATTTCATTTGTTTTATGTTATTGTATTTGATTAACACTGGTTCCCCCATTAAACTATAAACTCCAGAGGCAGGAACCATGTCACTTTGGCTTGTTATTTTATCCTTCAGTGCCTAGAACAGCTTCTAGCACATAGTTGGTATTCAAGTAAGAGACACTGAATGAATATACAAAATAAAGGACAAATTTTAAAAATAGACAATTTATGCTAGGCCATTGGCTAAGTAGCATCTTCTAGTCACTAACAGAAAATCCAGGCAGGACTCCAATGAGCACCTACTTCATCAGTCCTACTAGAGGCATTAGATTCAGGTTTATTAGAGAAGACCAGCTCTCCACACTGGCAAAGCAAGGTGAAAACTCAAGAATTATTTTAATTTAAAATACATTTAGCTGCCATTCTTCACATCTTATATCTTTGCCTGGATGTCTGCATTGTGAGATTTTCATAAAGATGAAGGAGGAAACAGATATAATAGAATGAGCAGTGGCATGGAGACATCAAGTTTCCGCATTTGGTGGGTTGTGGCAGGAGCCTAACATGAGGAGCCTTTTGGGAGACGAGGTCTCCTTGGTTGTATCCATACTTGGGGCTAAGAAAAGCAAAAGGAGCAAGAGCCCTGGATTACTATATATGAAGGTCTATCAGATCAGAACTGCTTGGAAATGCCCATGCCAGCCACACAAAAGCAACTCTCTTCATGAGGATGGGACATACTTTAATAAATTAACTAGACAGCAGGAACAATGGACTGTCATTTGTAATATATCTTCTCTTCACCTCTATTGCCCAAATTTAGGATTTTTCTTTCATTCATTCAACAAATGTTTTTGACGACCTATGATGTGCCTCACATTATGCAGGCACTGGACTGGGCATCATCCTTTCCTTCAGGAGGCACATAGTCAAGTAGAGGAGGCAGACATCAAACAAATACATACAGACTCAAATAAATTGAGAATTTTAAATGGTTTTAGTTACTATGAAGGGAAAACTAGAAGAGAATATCATGGAGATATCGTTTAGAGCAGGTGGCTGCAGAGGGAGAGATTTGCCTGGGTGGCCAGACACTACTGTCTACCTTGACTGGGATCATGATCCAGGTTTTTAAATTTATTATATTTATTCCATTGTATGCATATACCACCTTTTATTTACCCAGTCATAGGTTGACGGACACTTAGGTTGCTTCCATCTTTTGGCAAATGTGAATAATGCTGCTATGAACATCAGTGTGCAAATATCTGTTTGAGACCCTGCTTTTAATTCTTTTCGGTATATACCTAGTAGTAGGATTGCCAGGTCACACGGTAATTCTATACTTAACTTTCTGAGGAATAGCCAAACTATCTTCCACAGCTGTTACACCATTTTACATTGCCCTAGCAATGAATGATGTTTCTATTTCTCCACATCCCCTCCAACACATGTTATTTTCCATTTTATTAATAGCAGTCATTCTAATGGGTGTGAAATGGTATCTCATCGTGGTTTGGAGTTGATCTCCCTCGTAGCTAATGATGTTGAATATCTTTTCATGAGTTTTCTGGCCATTTGCATATTTTCTTTGGAGAGATATCTAAATCTTTTGCCCATTTTTTAATTGGTGGGTCAGAGAAGGAAAAGAAACATTATTTAAGCAAAAGAATGGAAAGGAGTTAGTAAGGTGAAGATAATGGAAGAGGTTTCCAAGCACAATGAGCAGCCTGCCTAAAGGGCCTGAGATTGGAAAAAGCTTGGCATGTTCAAGGAACTAAAGATGACCCATGGGTCTGGATGACAGCAAGGACAGGACAGCAGGAGGCCAGGCTGAAGGATCATGCGTGTATGTCACAAGTATACACTGATTGTTAAAGACACACCACCAGCCACACCACCAGATATGCTGCCAGACATACCACCAGACACAAGCAAAGTGGCCTTTTTGGAAAGCTGATCTTGAGCCCTTCTCATGGGGTCTTTAACCTCCCACACAGCTCTTCTGGCTATCTGCTGATCTGTTGGCCTGGTACAGCCAGGTAGAAGTCAACCACCTTCCATATCCTACAATGTCAGATTACTGGAGTGAGTCAGGAATATAGAATGGGGAAGACTGGAGAAGTACCAGGCCTTGGAGAAGAATACAAACTCAGTTTTTGGCACATTAATTTGAGATGACAGTAAGACATTCAAGTGGAATGTTTAGGTTGCCCTTTGCATTCGAAGCTCAGAAAAGGGATCTGGGCTAAAGTTACAAAGCTGAGCATCATGGCAGTCAACAAAAAATGGAAAAGAACTCCGGCTGATTTAAGAAGTTTGTTGAAAAGATGTTGGACAGCTCGCAGAATTTCCAAGATGATTGGAAAAAAAAGATTCAGAAAACAAGCAGAATCCCCAGAATTCTGGTCAGCCAAACACACAGCGAAACTCATGCCGTGGGAACTCGCTCGTGAGGCCAAAGCCATTCTAGACACTAAACACAGCCATGGCTGCCTCTGGGAACTGGTCTTGGATGCTGCTGCTGTTCCCATCCTGATGAGCTCTCTACTGCCTCTGCTTCTCTAACTCACTAACCTCCCATTGAAACCTAAGCCCACCAGCCCATACTTCAGCCGCTAGTAGTGAGGATAAAATCAAGTATCAGGGATATTTATCTGGGTAGGGGGAAAGAGACCTGTAGAAATAGATTAGATCATTTAGGAAGTGAATGTAGAATAAGAAAGGAAAAGAAGGGAAGGAAGAGAATGGGATGGGACAGGATAGAACAAAACGGCAAAGGAAGTGAAGGAAAGAAAAGAAATGCAGGCACTCAGAGTTTACCTGAAAAAGAACTGGCAAGACCCATTCAGTTCTATATTGCATTTTAACTTGAAAACAAGTCAGAAATAAAGATGGTATCTCTCATTTGAAAGTACACTTGATTTTAACAGACAAGTCTGGAAGTTAATTCTAAGACTCACAGTGAAAATCTGACCCTTCGTGATGGCATTCTCCACGTGAACTCGCTCACTCTAAAACCAACTCTAATTGGGTGTGCTTATTCAGCTGCTAAACTATCAACAATTAGAACAGCACAAAGAAAAATCTGATAGGAATTCACATGAAAATTAATTGAAATACCATATGTATTGTCTGGATGTACTCCTTCAGTATCCTTACCTGACCTGTGACTATGTGTAATTATCTACAGATCTTCAAAACTGCTTAGAATTTAATTAAAAGCAAATAAAAAGACATGTTACATCTATTGTGCTAGGACTAAAATGGAATCTAATTCCCTAAGAAAAAATAACCTGAGCATTATGACAAGAGGAGCTATCACAGTAAAAAAAATTAAAAAAACATGGAGGGAGATGGAATATCTTCCTTGAAAAGTAAATATACTTTTCCCAGACATTCCCAAAAACACCATTAGAAAAATATCCCATTTGAATTCCTTTTTTTTAAGAAAAACTTGTCTTTCTGGGTCCCCGTACCCCATCTGTACCCAAGTACACAGAATGCTTGATCCCAAACACAATGGGGAGAGAGATTTTTAAATGACTAATATGATCTTTTCAGCCAATTCTTGGCACTAAAGCAGCGGTTTTCCAAGTAAGTACCCAGATGATTTGCAGACTTTAGGAGCCACCATGGAAAATAAAGGGGAGCCCCAGCAGGAATGGCTCAGGACTCCTAACACCAAGCTGATTTTATCTGCTTTCTATATCTATTCTGTGGTGATAAAAGTTTAAACACTGCTCTAGAGGAATACAATTCTTCACTAGCCAATTACTTCTGCCACCGCTGTGAATAGTAGAGTTTTCTAAAAAGTCTATAAGTATCCATTTTAGGGACCCTGACGTGGAGGATGCTGTTTCCCCAGGAACCAAAACTCTCCTGAAGAGGAAGGACGTCTATGCTACCACCAGTCCGAAAGGCTAGCCTACTCAGGATATGGAACTCCAGAACAGCCTCAAATCTAGAGCTGTCAGATTTAGAAAAGAAAAAAATACAGAATGCCCAGTTAAATTCCAATTTCAGAAAGATAATGAATAAATTTTAGTTTAAGTGTATCCTATGCAATATTTAAGACATACTAAAATGTAATTGTTTCTCTAAAACCCAAATGTATTTGGGCATCCTGTATTTTGTTTGGCAACACTGCACAAAACAGACTCTGACATGTGAATCTACCCTGTATGATAATTATGCAACTCCCAAAGATGAAAGTTCATCTTAAATACGTGAGTATTTTTTTTTTGCTATCCAGGAAGTTCTGCCTAAAAGATTTGGCCAACAGAGCAGCCTGGATGGTGCTTCGATACTTCAGCAGAAGAAGCTACCACCGCAGATGCCATTATCCATTTTGCTTCTAGCCTGTCTGATTTAACCATTACGTCATCCTAGTCCCTGACTTAAACCTTGCCCATTTGCTTAGTGTTGCGTGTGGTAGGTCCCTCAGTTCCTAGGGATATCAGCTCCCAACCTGGCCAGGTACAGAGCCCTCAATGGGCTTCTAAGTCCTAACACTTCTTCATGGTTATTCCCTCAATATAAACAGGTTTGTTCAACTCCATGAACCATAGTTCCTAATCTTCAAAGATGGGCCCATTTAATAACCCCAAGATTTATCACTACTCCAGACCCTAAGACCAAGCCTATCTCATCAGGGTAATTGTTAAAAATCCCACAAGAATTTCAGCATTGCACACACACCTCTCCCTAGGGTACTCTGTATCTCCTTCTCTACTTAATTTTTCTCTATATATCACTTATTTAAAATATCTAATATTTCACGTATTCATCTTCTTTGTCTCTTCTCACTAGAATGTAAGCTCCACAGGAGCAGAAATTTTGACTATTTTGTTCAGTAATTAAAGCAGTACCTGGTACAAGGTAGACACTCAAAAATATGCTTTGGGAATATTATACCCTTATTCTAATAGCTAGGTTATTAGAAGAAAGGTAATTCTCTTGTTATTCTGTCCGAGGGCCATACCTTGATTTCTTGCCCAATACCTCTGCAAGTCCAGCTCTGGAGTCCTACCTTATTCTCCTGGCCTAAGACATTCAAGGAATGTGCATCCAACCCTAGACCTCATAACCACACAGCCAGCTTGCTGGTGCCTCTATAAAATCTTCCCAACCTCAACTTCCTGTCTACTTAAACTTCCCTCTAATACCAAAGTCCAGATTCAACTGCTCCTTCTTTTTCCCTGTCATGGGTCAGTTAGGAAAGATTCCTAGGTTTCTACTTGAGATCTTGAGATCAAAGCAGCAGCACAGTAATGTCAAAAATTCTTCATTCCCACATGATGTGAAAAACACCCCACCTTTGTAGTCTCTGTGAGCTTTTCTCTGTGTACACATGGCAGCCAGCTGTCCATCCATGCTGGGGTTTAATGAATCAGGCACAATTCTAGAACCTCACATGCTTCACAACTTTCATACCAGAGGAATAAACTGTCTTTAAAATATAGAACTCCTGGCAGAGCAATAGAATGCACTTAAATTTTTAGAGTATGTTAACGTCCCAAGAGCCGGTAGACAATCACCATTAGACAAATTAAAGCAAAACTGATTAGATCTGACCTTCTCATCCTTCTGGATCTCTTATTCGTAAGGATCATTGGTTGAGTATTTTATATTGAGGAGTAAGACCCTTCTTGCCCTGAATCCACATGTTTATATACCATATGTGTCATATTAGGCAAAAGTCTTAAGGATACATTTTTATGAGGTCCTTCGGTATCACAAAGATCTTTGGCTACAAGAGAGACTAAATGGATCACATTGGGTTATTTGTAAAATGAGATGTTATAAAATATAAAAATTCTAGAACATCTATCTAGACACTAGAACTTTTTATAAAAAAACATGTTCTGGGGAAGGGATGTAACTCAACTGGTTAAGCACCTGCTTCCCATGTATGAGGTCCCAGGTTTGATTCCCAGTACCTCCTAAAAACAAAAACAAACAAACAAAAAAACTCTTATTGGGAAGCAGATGTAGCTCAGTGGTTGAGAGCCTGCTTCCCATGTGCAAGGTCCCGGGTTTAACCCCAGCACCTCCCCCGCCAAAAAAAAAAAAAAAAAAAAAAAA
>JAQZBX010093046.1:0-12201 GCA_029593785.1 Cabassous unicinctus
TCTACTATAGACTTATTGTGATTCTAGCAATGGAAGAACTTTCTTCATTGATGTGTAGGATGTGGCCACTGGAGATTCTGAGGGGAGGAAGAGGGAAAACAAGTGTAATATGGGGGCATTTTCAGGACTTGGGTATTGTCCTGAATGACAATCCAATGACAGATACAGGTCTTTATATATCTTATATATAATGATATATAATTGCATGGGAGAGAGGGTAAACTACAATGTAAACTATAATCCATGCTTAGTGGCAATGCTCCAAAATATATTCATCAATTTTAACAAATGTGCCACACAAATGAAGGATGTTGTTAATGGGAAAATGTGAGAGGGGTAGGAAGCAGAGCATATGGGAATCCTCTATATTTTTATGTAACATTTATGTAATCTAAGTATCTTTTTTAAAAAAATAAAAAGTATATTAAAAAAGGGAGGGGATGCTGACTGGGGGAGAGATTTTAAGCAAATCATAGGAGCTGTGGAGAAAATTGTGAAGAAAATAAACAACAGACCAAGAATTCCCAGAGAAGGAACAGAGGAAATGAAGCTTTCTCCTGAAGGTGAAGTAATTGCACAGAAAAGGACAATATTAAAATTGTACTGTACTTCCAGGTCAAGAGTCAAATACAGAAGAGCTGACAAAATCTAAACAGTTAAAGACTAGCTACTCTAAAGGTCCAGGATAGGTTGGACCAAGCATCAAAGAAGATCTATAACATAAAGTCAATCAACAATAATACCCTAAGCAAGAGAAAGAGACTGATATTCAAAGTTAGTGCATCAAAATAATCAGTGCACATATATCAGCAAAAACTTATAATCCATACTTAAAAACAGGAAGATATGGCTCATTCAAGGGAAAAAATTAAACTTCAGAGGAGGCAAAGATTTAAAACACTAATCAAAGAATTTCAAATAAACCTCCTAGATCAACTCAAGGAGATTAAGAAAAATATGGAGAGAAATAAAGTAGGTTGATATACAGGTAAAGGTTATTAAGAAGACAATGTGTGAGCCAAAAGAAGAATTTGAAAGTTTATGAAGAAATGTAATAGGCATTATAGGTATGAAAGGCAAAATAATGGAGACTAGGAACACACTAGAGGCAAACATCCACAGATTTGAATAGGCAAAAAAAGAATCAGTGAACTAGAGGACAGGACAATCAAAATCATAAAGACAGAAGAACAGATATGTAATAGAAAAGAAAAAGTTGAGCAGTGTTGCACGATTTGAGTGACAGCATGAAGTACAAAACACAAGTGTCATGGATGACCAAGCAGGAGAAGAGAAGGGAAGAGGGGCAGAAAGAATATTTGAGGAAATAATGGCCAAAAATTTCCCAACTCTTAAGAAAGAAATAAAAAACATGTCTGAGAAGCATAATACTCCAAAGAGCATAGACCCTAATAGGCCTACTCTGAGACACATATTTATCTGAATATCAAATACCAAAGACAAAGAGAGAATTCTGAAAGTAGCAAGAGAAAGGTGATTTGTCACATATAAGAAATCCTCCTTAAGGCTAAGTGCCAATTTCACATCAGAAACCATGGAGGGAGAAGTCAGTGGTATGCCATATTAAAGGTACTGAAAGAGAAAAGTTGATGGTCCAAAACATTTTATCCTGCAAAACTGTCCTTCAAAAATGAGGGAAAGTTAAAAATATTCACAGATAAACAAAAACTGAGAAAACTCATCAACAAAAATCCTGCCTACAAGAATGACTGAAGGGAGTTCTTCTTATTGAAAGGAAGAGAGGAATGAGAGGCTTCGAGTGTTGTGAAGAAGGAAAGATATTCAGCAAAGGTAAATAAATCATTAAATCTCAAACCCAAGAGTACTGTTTTTTCAATTTATAACTCCACTCATTAATTCCTATAAGAGACAGAATACAATTGAACAAGAAAAAAGTAATATTTCCTTATAATGGACACACACAATATAAAGAGGTAATGTGGAAAAAAAAAACAACATAAAAAGGGGAAATGGAGGAATATTGGAGCAGATAACATTATGCTATTAAAGTTAAGTTGGTTTCTTTTCAAATTAGTAGGTTATATACATAGATTGTGTAATACAAACCCCAGGGTAAACACAAAGAGAGTATTTTAAAACTAAACAGAAACAGAAAAGAGAAAGGGATCTGTTGGATACACCACAAAGATCAACTATATAGAAAAAAGAGACAATATCTGGCATAAAAATCAAAGGACAAAGTGGCTAAAGTAAGTACTGCATGTACAATAATAACAATGACTACTAATGATTTAAACTCCCCAGCCGAAAGACACTGATTGAAGAATGGATAAAAGAAGCACAGTCCAACTATGTGTTGTTTACAAGAGACACAACTTAGTCCCCAAAACATAAATAGGTTGAAAATGAAAGGATGGAGAGAGATAATCCATGCAAATAATAACCAAAAATGAGCTGGGGTATCTGTACTAATTTTAGACAAAATAGATTTTAAATCAAAAGCTGTAACCAGAACAAAGAAGGACATTATCTATTAATAAAACAGTCAATCCACCTAGAAGAAATAACAATCATAAATATTTATGTACGTAACCATGGTGCCCCAAAGTTCATGAGGCAAACACTGCACAAACTAGAGGGAGGAATAAGCACCCCTACAGTTATAGTTGGAGAATTCAATACAACACTCATCTTAATAGATAGACCATCTAGACAGAAGATCAATAAGGACATGTGAATAATATGACAAATGACCCAACAGATATATACAGAACATTGTACCCCAAAACAGCAGGATATACATTCTTCTCAACTTCACATGGATCATTCCCAGGATAGACCACATTTTGGGTAAAAAAAGAGCCTCAATAAATTTTAAAAGATTAAAATTATACAAAGCATCTTCTCTGACCATAACAAAATGAAGCTGGAAATCAATAACAGGCAGAGAACTGGACAATTCCACAAGTATATGGAATTCAAATAACACACTCTAAAACAATCAATGACTTAAAGAAGAAATTACAAGGAAAATCAATAAAACCTGGAAATGAATGAAAATGAGAACACAACTTATCAAAACATATGCGATGCAGCAAAGACAGTACTGAGAGGGAAATGTATTGTGCTAAGTGCTTACATTGTAAAAGAAGAAAAAGCTAAAAAATCAAAGACCTAATGGCACACCTGGAGGAACTAGAAAAAGAATAGAAAACTAAATCCAAAGAAAAGAAAAGGAAAGAAATAACAAAGATTAGAAAAGAAATGGATGAACTAGAGAATAAAAACACACTAAAGAGCATTAACAAAACCAAAAGTTGATTCTTTGAAAAAAAATCAATAAAATGACAAACCCATAGTTAGACTGACAAATGAAAAAGAGAGAAGATGCAAATAAATAAAACCAAAAATAAGAGTTGAGGCATTACTACATACAGAAATAAAAAGGATCATAAGAGGATACTATGAAAAACTGTATGCCAAAAAATATGATAATCTAAATGAAATGGACAGATTCCTAGAAAACCCCAAAGAACCTACACTGACTCTAGAAGAAATAGAAAGTCTCAACAGGACAATTACAAGTAAATAAATTGAATCAATAATAAAAAAGCTATCATCAAAGAAAAGCCCAGGGCCAGAAAGACTTCACAGGTGAATTCTACCAATCATTTCAAGAAGAATCAATACCAACTCTGCTCAAACTCTTCCAAAAAACTGAACAGGAGGGAGCACTACCTAACTCATTCTATGAGGCCAACATCACCCTGATACTTAAGCCAGATAAAGATACTACAAGAAAATAAAATTACAGACCAATTTCTCTTATTAATGTAGATGCATCAATCCTCAACAAAATATTTGCATGTCAGATCCAAGAGCACATTAAAAGAATTATACACCATGATCAAGTGGGTTTTATCCCAGGTATGTAAGATTGGCTCAATATAAGAAAGTTAAGTAATGTAATGCACTACATAAACAAAATGAAGGGGGAAAAGATCACAGAATCATGTCAATTGATACAGAAAAGGCATTTAAAACAATACAGCATCCTTTCTGGATAAAAATACTTAGAAAAATAGGAATAGAAGGAAACTTCCATTACAGGATAAAAGGCATGTATAAAAAACACACAGCTAACATCATAGTCAATGTTAAAAGACTGAATGCTTTCCATCTAAGATCTGGGACAAGACAAGGATGCTCAATGTCACCACTGTTATTCAACATTGTACTGGAAGTTCTAGCCAGAGCAATTAGGCAAGAAAAAGAACTAAAAGTCATCAAAATTGGATAGGAAGAACAACTTTCACTATTTGTCAGTGACTTGATCCTATATAAAGAAAGTCCCCAAAAATTTACAACTAAAGCTAATAAATGAATTCAACAAAGTGGGAGTGTACAAGCTCAACATGCAAATATCAGTGGTCTTTCATTATTATTCATTAATGAGCACTCTGAGGAGGAAATCAAGAAAAAAAATCCATTTACACTAGTAACCAAAAAATCAAATATCTAGTAATAAATTTATCCTGGGATGTAAAGGTCTTACACAAGGAAAACTGCAAAACTGCTAAAAGAAATCAAAGGGATCTAAATAAATGGAAGAATGTTCCATTATCATGAATTTAACTAAATATTATGATGTCAGTTCTACCCAAAATAATTTACAGATTCAAGGCAAACCCGATCAAAATCCCAACAGCCTACTTTGCAGAAATAGAAAGTCCAATCATCAAATTTATTTGGAAGGGCAAGGGGCCCCAAATAGCCATAATCATCTTGAAAAATAATGAAGTATGTAGACTCACACTTACTGAATTTAAAATATATTACAAGCCTACGGTGGTCAAAAAAGCAAGGTACTCGCATGAGGATAATTATATAGACCACTGGCATCTTGTTAATGAACTATGGTGAGGTAGCACAATACTCTGAATGTAATTAACAGCACTGAATTATATAAGTGAATGTAGTTAAAGGGGGCAATTTTAGGTCATATATGTTACTAGTATAAAAATTAAAGGAAAAAAACATATAAATTTACAACACAGTGAATGCTATTATACAAGATCAACTATAGTTAATAGCACAATTATAAAATTGTCCTTTCATGAATTATAGCAAATATACCATACTAATGAAAGGAGTTAATAATAGCGTGGCATATAGGAACTCTGTGTTTATGTTTTATGCATGATATTTCTGCAAACCTAAAACTTATCTAACAAAATAAAAATATTAATAAAAATAAGAAAATTAAAAGAAATACATTGCATTTCATCAAAATTTAACATTTTGCTTATCAAAAGACACATTATAAAAGTAAATATAAAAACCTCAAAGTGGAAGAATGTATTTGTAGTACATGTGTCTGACCAAGGACTTTTATCTGGTATGTAAGGAACACCTAAAATTGATAGTTATAATAATGAATAATGAAAATAAAAATAATAATATAAACCCAACAAAAAATTGGGCAAGAACCATGAGCAGAACCTTTACACAGAAGACATAGAAATGATCAATAAGCACATAGAAATGTGTTAAACATTTACTTATTAGAAAAATTTATGTAAAACCACAGTGTTATATCTTTACATACCTATTAGAATAGATAAAATAATAATTTAAAAAACACTGACAATATCTTATGTTGCCAAGGATTTCAACCAATTGAAACTTTCATACATTTCTGGTGAGAGGGTAAAAACATACAATTACTTGGGAGAATTATTTGACACATTCTTATAAAGTTAAATATGCATATATCCTGTAACATAGCAAATATGCTCCTAAGTACCTGTACAGTAAAAATGAAACTTATGTTCATAAAAGTTTTGAAGAGGAATGTTCATAGAATCCATATTCATAATATACAAAAACTGTAATGTAAACAACCCAAATATTTATCAATGACTGAATGGACTAAAAATTGTTATATATTAATACAATGGAGTACTGCTTAACTATAAAAGGGAACAAACTACTGATACATGAAACAACATTGACAAATTTCCAAATTATTTTATTGAGTGAAAGAAGTGAAGAGGTGGTCACAAAACCAAATATACTGAATGATTCCATTTGTATGAAGTCCATGAAGAGACAAAAGTAAATTATTCTATTGGAAATCAGAAAGCACTTACCTCTAAGGAGGAGGGGATTGACTAAAGAGGGGCACGAAGGAAATTTCTGGTGCAATGGAGAAGCTCTACAGTGTGTTTAGTGGGGGTTACAAAGGAGTATAAAAGTGTCAAGCCTTATCACAATAAATTTTTAAGGTATGAACATCTTATTTTATGTAAAGTGTTCCTCAATTTAAAAAAAACCAGCACCTAGACATATCATAATGAAATTGTAGAACACCAAAGATAAGTCTTAAAAGAAACCAGAGGAAAAAAGATTACCTACAGTGAATTGACAGACACTTAGCAGTAAATACAAATGATAATATGATGTAAAGGAAATATAAATCCCTTTCAAATATGTAACATAAAAGAAAACACCAAACCTCAGCACGTCTAGAAACAAAATAAAGTAATCAGAAAAGAAATTAAAATAAGTATATTTATGCCAACAAAAGTAATTTAATAACATTTATGAAAAAAGTTCAATCCATTTTGGAAAAAGTAATGAATGGAATTTGTAAATGAAAACTGATGGTTGAAATAAAATACTTAATAGGAATGTTGAAAATCAAACTGGATACAGATAAAGATTTTAAAGCATTGAAAATTAATTTGAGCAAATTCCTCAGAATATAGTGCAAATAGATGAAAAATTTTAAAGTAAACTCAAGTTCATGTTGAATAAATCTAGAAATTTCAACATCCATCTAATTGAAGATCCAATAAAACAGGCAACATTTAAAGATATAATGCTCCTTATGAAAAAAACAAGCATAAAGAGAAAGTTCTGAAAACACATCAAAAGAAAGATCACAAGGAAATGAGAACCCAGTTTCTTTCACACTTCTTATCAGAAATGCGGCAATGCCAGAAAACACTGGTACAATAACTTCAAAATTGTGAGAAAAATTAACTTAGAACATTAACTTTTATACCTAGGAAAAGTATCATTGTAGAGGGAGTATAAAACAAAGGTATTTGGGGCCATAACATGATTCAGAAAGCTTACTACCAATTATGTTAAATAACTCATAAGGAACATACTTTTGTCAAGAAGAAAATTAACCCAAAATACAGGAAACAGCAGTGAGCCAAGAACTCAATCACTTTCGTGGTTCTGAATAGCTGCTTCCATAGGTATTATTATGTGATTTATACAATTTTGATAAGCTCGAACTAAAACTGCAGGCAAGAATAACATGGAAAATGAAAATATATAGGTGACAGGACTAAAGTATGAATGGAAATAAAAATGCACCAAGGTTCTTTTCTTGGGACAAAAATGAAGATGTCTATAAAATTCTAACTTAATTTATTTTTTTACAAAAGAGGGATACATTTGTGTCTTATATGCCATTTTTATGTTAATGATAGCAGAGGAGATAGAAAAAAGGACAAGTATTTACAGAACATGGTTGTTTGTTGTCATCTTGATGATTTAGGTTTTCAAATTTCCTCCCAAAATAATTAAATTCTGTGTGCAAATAAATGTACACAATGTAAATGCATACAATTTTTTTAAAAAACATAGAATGGAAGCTTGGAAAAAATAAATATAAATTTTTTTCTCTCTGGGTGGTAGAGCTAATGGGGCTAATTATCTTCTTTTGTTTTCTAATTTTCTACAATTTAAATGTTTTAAACAGAGGAATGGATACTTAGATACTGAAGTACATCACAGCTAATCCCCAGGAATCAAAACTCCAGAATCTGATGCAATTTATGGTGATTTCTATGTCTTCATTCCTTCACTTTAGCAGGACTCTTTGCAAGATTATAATGTTATTCTTCGCCATTTTTTAAACTTTATTTTCCAAATGCATTTCATTTTATTTCAAGAGGTTTTTCTTTTTTTTCTTTTTTATCAGTTTGCCTTTGGTTGTTTTGTATTTATTTTTGAAAGAGGGAAATATTTAGTTTTAATTATATTCTTATCTTGATAAATATTTTTTATTTAACTTTTTTAAATTAGAGAAGTTGTAGGTTTATAAAAAAATCATGTGAAAATTACAGCATTCCCATATACCTCTTTGACACTTTGCATTAGTGTGGTACCTTTGTTAAAATTGATGAAAGAATATTAAAATTGTACTATCACTGTATTCCATAGTTTACATTAGTTGTAATTTCCCCATATATCACCCTATTATTAACACTTTGTATTAGTGTTGTACATTTGTTATAATTCATGACAAAACTTTTTTTACTTTTTTATACTTGCACTATTGTACTATTGTACTATTGTACCATTGTTTACAAAAGGGTTCACAGTGTTATACAATCCTATGTTTTATCTTTTAATTTTTATTCTGCAGCCTATATAGGGCCTAAAATGCCTTCCTTTAATCACATTCACAAATGTAGCTCAGTGCTGTTAATTATACTCACAATAATGTGCTACCATCACCACCATCCATTTCTAAAACTTATCAACTTAAATAGAAATTCTGTACAAATTAAGCGTTAACCCTCCATTTCCTATCCCCAAACCAGACCCTTATAACCTACATTCTAGATTCTGACTCTGTGAGTTTGCTTATTCAAATTATTTCATATCAGTGAAATGATACATTTGTTCCTTTGTGCTCCCCTTATTTCACTCAACATGATGTCTTCAAGGTTCATCCATGTTGATGCATGTATCAGGACTTCACACCTTTTTAATGCTGAATAACATTACATTGTTTGTAAATACCTTATTTTCTTTATCCATTCATCTATTGATGGGTACTTGGGTTTCTTCCATCTTTTGATAATTGTGAATAATGCCGCTATGAACATCGGTGTGCAAATATCTTTTCGAATCCCTGCTTTCAATTCTTTTGTGTATAGACCTTGTAGTGGATTGCCAGGTCATATGGTAATTCTATATTTAGCTTTCTGAGGTAATTCTATATTTAGTGACTGTATCATTTTATATTGCCATCAGCAATGAATGAATTTTCCTTTTTATCCACATGCTCTTCAACTCTTGCAATTTTCTGTTACATATATATATTTATATAGATAAATAGTAACTATTCTAGTGGATGTACAGAGGTATCTCATTGTGGTTTTGATTAGCATTTCCCTAATATCTAGTGATGTTGAGCATCTTTTCATGTGCTTTTTGGCCATTTGTTTACCTCCTTGGAGGATTGTCTACTCAAGTCTTTTGTCCATTTTTAAATTGCGTTATCTTTTTATTGTTGAGTTGTAGGATTTCTTTATATATTCTGGATAGTAAATCTTTATCAGATGTGGTTTCCAAGTATTTTGTCCCATAATGTAGGCTGTCTTTTCACTTGCATGATAAAGTCCTCTGATGCACAAAATATTTTTTTTAACTTTGATTATATACCATTTATCTATTTTTTATTTTGTTGCTTGTGCTTTGGGTGTAAAGTCTAAGAAACCATTGCCTAACAAAATCCTGAAGATGATTCCCTACATTTTCATCTACAAGTTTTACAGTCCTGGATCTTACATTTAGCTTTTTGATCCATTTTGAGGTAATTTTTGTATATGGTATGAGACAGGTGTTCTCTTTCATTCCTTTGCATATGACTATCCAGTTCTCCTATCACCACCTGTTAGAGGGACTATTGTTTCCCAATTGAGTGGACTTGGTAGCCTTGTTAAAATCAGTTGGTCATAGATGCGATGCTCTATTTCTGAGCTCTCAATTTGATTCCATCAGTCGCTATATCTATCCTTGTGCCAGTGTCACACTGTTTTTACCACTGTAGCTTTGTAATATGCTTTAAAGTCAGGAAGTGAGAGTCCTCCAACTTTGTTCTTTTACAAAATGTTTTTGGCTATTCGGGGTCCCTTGCCCTTCCAAATAAATTTGATAATTGGCTTTTCCATTTTTGCTGAGTAAGCTGTTGGAATTTTGAATGGGATTGCGCTGGATTATTATTTTGGGTGGCATTAACATCTTAATGATATTTAGTCTTCCAATCCATGAACATGGGATGTCCTTCCATTTATTTAGGTCTTCTTTGGTTACTGTTAGCAATATTTTGTAGTTTTCTATGTAGTTTTCTGTTTTTTGCATTCTTGGTGAAACTTATTCCTAGGTGTTTGACTACCTTAGTTGCTATTGTAAATGGAATTTATTTATTTCTTCCTCAGATTGCCTCATACTACAGTAAAGAAACACTACTAATTTTTGCACATTGATCTACCCTGCCACTTTGCTGAATTGTTTTATTAGCTCTAGTAGTTTTTTGTAGATTTTTTGGCTCTTTATATAGGATTATGTCATCTGCAAATAGTGAAAGTCTTTCTTCTTCCTTTCCTATTGGGGCACCTTTTCTTTCTTTTTTATTTTCTTTTGCTTAATTATTCTGGCAAGGACTTTCAGTACAATTTGAATAACAATGGTGACAGTGGGCATCCTTATCTTGTCCCAGATCTTAGAGGAAAAGCTTTTAGTCTTTCATTATTGAGTATGATGTTAGCTGTGGGCTTTTCATATATACCCTTTATCATGTGGAGGAAGGTTCTTTCTAACCCTATTTTTTTCTAAGTGCTTTTATCAAGAAATGATGCTGGATTTTCTCATGCCTTTTCTGTGTCAACTGATGGGATTATGTGAGTTTTTCCCCTCACTGTGTTACTGTAATGTATTACATTACTTGATTTTCCTATGTTAAACCAGACTTGCATATCTGGGTTAAAAACACACTAGATCAGGAAGCAGATGTGGCTCAAGTGATTGGGCTCCCTTCTACCATATAGGAGGTCCAGGGTTCAGTTCCAGGGGCCTCCTGATGAAGGGAAGCTGGCCTGTGCAGAGTGCTGCCCTGAGCAGGAGTGCTGGCCCACATGGAGTACCTGCCTGAGCAGAAAACTGGCTCAGCAAGATGATGCAACAAAAAGAGACACAGAGGGGAGACAATAAGAGATACAGCAGACCAGGGAGCTGAGGTGGCCGAAGAGATTGAGCACCTCTCTCCACTCCAGAAGATCCCAGGATCAGTTCCCAGTGCTGCCTAAAGAGAAGACAAGCAGACACAGAAGGACACACAGTGAATGGACACAGAGAGAAGACAGCTAGTGCAAAAACAATGGGGGATGGGGTGGGGGAGAGAAATAAATAAATAAATCTTAAAAAAAAAACACTAGATCATGGTGTATAATTCTTTAATGTGCTATTGAATTTGACTTCAAGCATTTTGTTGGAGATTTCTGCATCTATGTTCATAAGAGAAATTGGTCCTTAAATTTATTTTCTTGTAGTATCTTTATCTGGCTTTGGTATTAGGGTGACATTGGCCTCATAGAATGGGTTAGGTAGTGCTCCTTCCTATTCAATTTTTTGGAAGCATTTGAGCAAGATTGGTATTAATTCTTCTTGGAATGATTGGTAGAATTCACCTGTGAAGCATTTTGGTCCTGGGCTTTTCTTTGATGAAGTTTTTGGTTATTTATTCGATTTCTTCACTTGTATTTGGTCTATAGAGATCTTCTATTTCTTGTAGAGTCAGTGTAGGTCATTTAAATGTTTCTAGGATTCTATCCATTTCATTTAGATTGTCTTATTTGTTGGCATATAGTTGTTCATAGAATCCTCTTGCAATCCTTTTTATTTCTGTAGATCAGTATTAATGACCCCACTCATTTCTGATTTTATTTATTTTCATCTTCTCTCTTTTTTTCTTTGTCAGTCTAACTATGGGTTTGTCAATTTTATTGCTCTTTTTCAAAGAACCATCTTTTGGCTTTGTTTGTGCTCTATTGTTTTTTATTTTAAATTTCATTTACTTATACTCTAATCTTTGTTTCCTTCTGCTTCCTTTGAGTTTAGTTTGTTGTTCTTTTTCTAGTTCCTCCAGGTATGCAGTTAGGTCTTTGATTTTATGTTTTATTCCTTTTTTACTGAAAGCATTTCTGGCAATACATTTCCCTCTCAGTACTACTTTTGCTACCTCCCATAAGATTGATATATTGTGTTCTCATTTTAATTCATCTCAAGATATTTACTGACAGTGGTGCCACTGGAAAAAAGAAGATATTTACTGATTTTCTTTGCAATTTCTTCTTTCACCCACTGATTGTTTGAGTCTGTTATTTAACTTCAATATATATTTGGATTTTC
>JAQZBX010093047.1:0-12199 GCA_029593785.1 Cabassous unicinctus
TACCCAGCCAACAACCAACCTACTCTTGTATACCATTAAAGTTTTGCCATTGTTTGTTAAGCAGCATTATGGCAATAGATAACTGACACCAACAATGTACCAAGCACTGTTCTAAACCATGGTATATAGCAGCAAGCAAAACAGACAACATCCAACTTCTACACTCAAGATTACTTTATCTAATTCAAAAATTTTAACAACTTCATAAAATAAGCAATATACCCACCATTTGCAAATGAAAAACGTGAGGCAAAGAATGGTTGGGTCACTTGGCCAAGGTGATAGAGCCACTCCTGTCAGCGATGATTCCTGCACCTGAATGATAGGAATAATAACGCTCACCACAAGAATTATTGTGAGGATTGAATTATATCGTGCATATCAAGCACTGAACATAAGGCATCGCACATGGGGGATTCAAGATAGTTTTGCTGTGGATAATACAATTTCTGTTATCATTATTGTCATCACTGCTGCTGTTGACTGTTGTCATTGTTGTTGTGATGCCATCCAAACCCAAGGTCTGACTACTCAATCAGTTCTTTGCTATTCTGTTGCCTCTAGTCTAGTTTTCCATCCTTCTTACCGGATCAATCTGCAGATAGAACTGATTGCTAGGCCTGATGTCACTGCTTCTTTTCATAGGAAAAAGGAGAAGTTTTAGAAAATGTTCAGATCATCTTTAGTAAACTTTATCCCTCTGAACCCAGAAGGGCATAGCCCATTTCTGATAGATTTACCCTGAGGGGTTGTTACACACATAGACTGGAAGCAGACACGGCTAAGGAAAGACCTGGCTGCATACTTTGAAGGATCCAGTGCAAAATAAATCTATGGGGCCCTTTGCTCAAAAAGTATTAAGAATTTCAAAGTGGTAACATCAGAGCATTGGCCAAGTTTAGTACCTAACTCACAGAATTGTTTTGAAGAATAAATGAGATGAGTATTTCCAGTTCTTAGAGCAATGTCTGGCAAAGAGTAAATACTCAATATTAGTGGTGTAAGTTGTCACTGTTAATGACTACATGTTTGTTGAAATCATGAAGGAAAACCCAGCCCAGCCTCTGTGGAGCCCTTTTAGCCTCTTCAAAATGCTTGGAGGGCCATTTTCTCATGTGGTTTCTCAGAAATAGCTCTGAGAAGCAGGAAGATCAGTGCATTCTCAGTTCCATAGCTAAGGAAATAGAGGCTCAGAGAGCATTTGTAGCTTTCCAGAGGCCACACACTAGGAATTATTGAAGTCAGCCTAGAACTGGGATCCCTCAGCCCTGTGAACTTTCCACCAAGTCCTCTTGATCCAGTTACATCTGGCCCTGACAGAATTACCATGTGGACAGCCTTTACTTCTATGGTATAGTCAAGACCCAACTATCAAGGGCATATTAAAGCCTTACTTTGCATAGAGACCCACACCAGAAGCTCCGTATTCATTCTCTTGGGTCATTAACAACCCCATGACTTGCATTATAATGCAATCGTGTCTTCTGAGCAAATCACAGGCTACCTAAGAAGAAAGGGACCAGGAGAAGAGCCCAGGGGATGTTTAGCACACAGGTCCTAGAGTCTGACAAGGGACTTTGAATCCTGGCCCTGCCATGTAATACCTTGGGGAGCACTTATTCCAGATTTTTTTCAGCATGGGTACTATTGACATTTTGGGCTGGATAATTCTTTGTTGTGGGAGGATATAGGATGTTTACTGGCATCCCTGGACTCTACCCACTACATGCCAGCAGCACCCATCCCCCAACTGTAATAACTAAGTATATCTCAGGCGCTAAACCTGACTGAGCTTCAGTACCCTCAGCTGCAATCAGGGGATGATAATGATAAAGAAACGCACTTCATCAGGTTCTAGGGATTTAATGCAGTGATCACGCACTAGTGTGGCGCAGGGCCTGGTATGCCATTAGGTGGCCATTAAATGTTGGCTGCTGTTCTTATGGCAGTACAAGCTAAGGAACAGGGGAGATTTACAAGAGCTCCATCAGCACCCTGCATTTGGAGTTCAGAATCCAATTCAGTAAATAAGCATTGAAGGTCCATTTCTACAAGGTATTTTCCCAGGTACTGGGAATTAAAAGTTGAGTAAGACTTAGAACCCACCCTCCAGGAGCCCCCTACCATGTGAGAAGCCCACAGTCCAGACCTGGTTTAAATCCTAGCTCTACCACTTACATGTGTGACTTTGGGCAAGTCTGCTTCACTTTGCTGAGCCTCCACTTCCTCATCTCTCAAATAAAAATCCCTAAGAGCCTTGGCTCTTAACCAGTCGGCTACACTGCCTCCCCACAACACCGAGTCTCTGATTGGTTGTCCAATTCCCTTTCCCCTCACCACAATGCCTGATCGCAGAGACTAAGTCCATACCACTCCTAGAGGGTAGATGCTGTCTCCTTCCCAGTGAATATTTACACTCATCCAGGAGGCAGCAAGGTGCAGTGATTCAGGATTTGAGCGCTGGGGTCGGGTGGACCTGTGCTCCTGGCAATGTTACTTAGTCTCATCCCTCAGTTTATTCCGCTCCAGGATGGGAATAATAACACTGCCTCCTTCACAGGTTTATTGTGAGGGTAAAATAAGCTCATTCATGTACAACACCACAGAAAGCCCAGGGCAGAGTAAGCACTCAATGCCCCATTGCCCCGGCAACGAAGATGTTGAGAAGAGGAGGGGGATGCTTACCAAATAGCAAGGCAGGAAGATGTGACTCTCTAGGGCCTGATCCAATAGCCTCCAGAGAGCTGACACAGAAGCCTGAACTCCATTTCCTTCCCCGTCTATGGGGTATAACCTGCAAGTATTCCAATGCCAAATCCTCCTCTTTATCACAGAGCTTCCCAAGCCAATCACAGCAGGTTTTTCCTGCACGATTCAAATGGATTAAAATATGTATGTGTGTGTAGAGAGAGAGAAAAGAAAGGGGGAAAGTGTAACTTCTAGTCAGAGCCTAAATTTCCTGCCTCCAAAGCCCAGCTGGAGAGCAGGAGTTCTAACAGAAAACAGCCGCACAATTAGCTGGAGTTCTGTAGCTGTCTGCCGCAGACTGCTTACTCCGATGTCTCGATAGGTGGTCTCCCAGTTCATCAGTTCATAAATAAGTAATTTGAAATGTGTTCCTGAGGGAAATTTTCCTCCTACTCTCCCCAGCAGACTGTACTCATCAGTTTTCCCATTCTCCAGGTAGCTGCCGTCCTCATTTACAATGGCCAGAGGAACTGCACTGTTCTAATTCCTGCTTCATTACATTGTCTAATGCGGGTTTTCACCAGTCTCACAACTCCATATTTCTTTATACTGATAAGAAGGGGGGGGGAAGGTGCATATATTATTTATTGGCACTTTGGAGGTAGCTTTACTACAGGTTTAAGTGAAATATTTTTACCTACAAAGCCAGATGGGCAAGTTGAGCTCTGGACAGAGGTTTGGGAATATCATTGATTAGCTCTCAAGGAGCACACACATGTGCATGGATCAAGCACACACACATACCACACGCACCACACGCACCACACACTCTGCACACACACATATACAGACAAATCACCGCCACCTATCTCACCTCTTTTTATCTCACTTCCTACCCTCACCGCACATTTAGACTGGCAGATAATCTGTACACATTTTGATGCATTGTTCCAACCCTACATTTTTCCACTCGAGAAAATGCACAACCAGATCAAAGGCACCTGGTGACTTAGGAATACCAGGGTCCCCCACTGGTGAAGCTAATGGAGTCACTAATTTTCCTGGCCAATAAAACCAATGATTTCTATGCTAAAAGCCTTTGAGTGAAGCCTCAGGGGCTTGCTCGGGGGTAGTGGAGTGGGGCTAGTTTCCTCTTAGCCAATAACCTAATTATTTTTTAAAGCACTAACTGTACCTTTCATTATAATAATGCATATAATTGATTTTACTGATTATGTCTTTCATGGCATCTATTAGTCACTGGGAACTATATTTACTTCTTTTTGTTGTTTTTATGATTGTTTAGCTTTGGGGTCTCATAATAGGTAATTAATAAAATATGTTAATCTGAGAGTAATTTACCTAATGAGATCTCTAGGAATGCTTTTCTCTCCTGATAAAGGAATTCCTCAGAAGGCATTTGTGAAAGGAAAAGATTTCCTGTGAAATCTTAGCACAATCTGAAACCTAAACTCAGTTGTTTTTTTCTCAGCCTCTCACTGACCTGAAAATTTCATCAAAAGAATACAAAAGTGAACGACAAGGATTGTCCGGTTTTAGAAGAAATTGTCCTTTCCTCTGGTCAGGTGGCAATAACCAACCATCCAGTAAGCCACACTGGAGCTGACCAGCCATCTCTGGGATTGCTCTTTAACAAAGAGACTATAGCTTAGAACAGGGGTTCTTAACCTTTTTTGTTCCACGGACCCCTTTGCCAGTCAGGGGGAAACCATGGACCACTTCTCAGAATGTAGCGGCAGATAGTTTTATGACACTCAACATAGGCGTGTCTTTAAATTAAATTTTAGGATTATTCAAAATTAATTCAAGCTCACAGACCCCCTGAAATCTTTCCGTGGACCCCCTCCATGGGCCCCTGGTTTAGACAGATGGCAGCATTATCAAAGCAAAATCAAAAGGGTTCAATAAGGGGAAGAAGAAGAGAAGAGGGGCTAAACAAGGAGAGCTTTTACACCAGAGGCAGACTTTGGACACAGAACATACTATCAGATGGGAGAGGAAGGCAAAATCTAGGCATGGTGTCCCCAGTGCAAGAACAGTTCACCTGTATCTATGCATGGCTCCATTGTACCAAGTGGAAACCTCAACTTACCCTCTGGGAGGCTGGTCCAACAGGACTGAGGAAGTCTGCAGCACAAAGTAGAGGTCAAAGCTAAGAGTCTGGAAGCAGACTGAGCCAGCTCACTTGCAGTGCTACACCTGGGAGTGGGTGCCTTTGGTCATATCACTTCCTTGCTCCACGCCATGCTGCTTTCATCTGTAAAATGGGGGTGGATGGTAGGACCTGTTTCATTGGACTCTTGAGAGGATGGATAGAGACATGCTGTAATGACAGAAGAGTGCTGGGCAAACTTTAGGGTTTTTCAACCTCAGCTCTATTGACATTTCGTGCCAGATAATTCATTGTGGGGGCTGTCCTGTGCATTATAGGATGTTTAACAGCATCCCTGGCCTCAACCCACAAGATTCCAAAAACACACCCCCTGCTCTCAGTTGTACCAACCAAATTGTCTCTAGACATTGCCCAAATATCCTCTGGGGGAAGTGGAGGGTAGGCAAAATTGTCCCTGCTGAGAATCGCTGACCTACATTAAAGACTCAATAAATGCCATCTTAGTAATACAATGAGTTTTTCTGGGAATCACATGGCAAAATAGATGAGAAAACCACTTGGAAAAAATGTAACATGTTCTACAATGAATTCCTCAAACTCTTCTTATCATCACAGAGAAAAATTCTAGACTTCGGTTTGACTGAGCGTCTCCCACTAACATGCAGGAACCTCTCTCCAGACAAGGCCAAAGTCTCACAGGCAGGGAGGGAGCATTTGCCTGGGCCTGAACTGACTCCAGGTTATGGATTCCACACCAAGACATGCAGGAACCATCTCATATCCTCAGAATGAGAGCCAAACTAAGCCAAAACTGAAGGCCACCAATAGGAAACAATGTGTATATAAGAAATACACACACACACACCCCTATACACTTCTATATATAAAGAGAAACTATAGTAAACTCCTTGCTGATTGAGGGGAAAAAATGAAAGTTACTTAGATCTCACCCCTGAAATGCAAACTATGAAAATCTACACTAAAGCTTAAAGCAGACCTGCTTTTGACTCCTATGACAGATGATTTTCTCCAGAAATTTAGGTCCCAGGTGTTTTTCTAACCCAGACTATTTCAAGTTTAGAAGGTATGATGGATTGAATGTATACCCCAGTTTGGACATGTTCTTGGTGTCTCTCCACATTCTGGTGGACGTGGACCCATTATAAATAGGATCTCTTCAAGATGTTACTTCAGTTCAGGTGTGGCCCAACTGAATCAGGTTGGGCTTTAATCTGGATTACTGGAGTCCTTTATAAACAGAGTGAAAATCAGAGAGAAGCTACAGGGAGCAACCAGAAGGTGGAAATCAACAGAACCCAGAAGAGAAAGGAGAAGACACCACCATGTGCATTGCCATGTGATAGGAAAGCCAAGAACCAAGGATCACTGGCAGTCAGACTTGGAATGCCACAG
The DNA here is from genome assembly GCA_029593785.1 of Cabassous unicinctus. NCBI lineage: Eukaryota > Metazoa > Chordata > Mammalia > Cingulata > Chlamyphoridae > Cabassous > Cabassous unicinctus. The sequence goes on from JAQZBX010093047.1 coordinate 6,236, forward strand.
TCTTCTGGGGCATAGCTTCACCTTGCTGAAGCCTAGATTTAGGAATTCTTCTAGCCTCAACACCTTAAGCCAATAAATTCTTGTTGTTTATGCCAACCCATTGTTTGGTAATTGTTTTAGCAGCTGGGAAACTAAGACAGAAGATCAAGAATCATTTGGATTGGCCATATGTTTTGCCTGGTAGGAAAAAGAAGGGTTCATACATTGGGTACAGGTTGTGTGAAAAGCCTTTTTTACAAATATCATCTCATTTAGCAAACTATATCCTGCCAACTTGAGCAATCATGTGATTTGCCTCATTCTGTAGAAAAAGGAAACAGAAACCATGCATTTATTTAAGTATTCACAGCAAAACACATGTACCTAATACCAGAGAAAACCACATAAACACAAAATTAATAAAAGACAATCACCCAAACATGCATTCACACAACCCTCTATTACGCTCACTCAAAAATAAATATATGATGACACTTAGATTCGTTACCTGGATTTCCCAGTAAGCAGAAAAGGCACATGCCTGAGGCACCACTAGACCAGGGGTACCCAAAACAAAAATTTCAAATAGAATTTGCTATTTCAAAATCATTTGAGTAGTCATCATTGGAAAATTTGTTTTTTCATTAGACTTTCTCACACTTATGTTATAGTTTCTTACCGCCTTTATTTTCAACTACCTCCATTGGGAGTCATGAGAGGTATCATAATTTACTGAGATATTTAGGCCTTTAAAATCTTAATTGAGGCCTGATGCACACCGAAGGCACCCAAACATTCACATCTAAATGATGAAACAGAAACCCATACCTGCTGATAGAGATGTCCTCAGTACTACACTTGGGATGGTGGGAAAGGCTGGGCTCCAGAAGCCAGGGTACCTGGGATTCTAATCCTCAACTTCCACTTAGTCCCCAGGGATACCTTGTTCAGATCTCAGTCTCCCAATTGTTTAAAAAAATTAATAAAAACCACTAGATGGTGGAATTTACATAATTCCCATTCACTCCAGTTAGCTTTGACTCCACCCTTTGCTCTAGGTCACCCATAGCTGGTGACCAACAGAGACAGAACTAAAAGTAATTCCCCCTCCTAGTACAAGGCCTTTTCCACAAAGTTAAATGCCTAATCCCTGGTCCTTCTCTTTTCTCACCCAGCTCCTCATTATTATGCATCTCTTCTCTCATCTCCTGTACAGCCAGCCAATCCACATCCCCTCTCCCCACCCCCCTTGGCTTGCACGGCAGGTAGTACAGGAAGAGATAGCAATGGGGAAAGACAGTCGGGCACATTGAAGGGGTTACTTTGCCCGGGGACCCCTTTATCTGAAGCTGTCCTCAAAAGCTGAAATGAGTTGATTAGCATTTTCCCACTGAAGCATGCAGAGTAGCTGAGAAGTGTTTCTCGTTTCCAAGCACCGTCTTCTCTGGTTTGCCTGGGGCTTTCTCTGGGGCTGGAGCAGCTCTGAAAACACCTGTATACTGCCCATTTAAATACATGCTTCAGACAAATCTTTTGGGGGGTTTCAAAAGGGAAAGACTAATGCTTTCCCTCCTCAGCATACATTATCCTTCCTGTGAATGCTAAAGGCAGAAATTAACCCTCTCCAGATGGTACATTTCTAGTCTGTCTATCCATGCAATGCTTTCGTTCCTTGGACTGGCAGTTAACAGCTTTCTCCTTTGGCCATTCATTCACTCAGCAAGTATTAACTTAGCATCTTCTCCGTGTAAAAAGTGCCGACCATGCTTGGCTCCACACAGGCTACAGAGACAACTTTGCCAAGGACCCTGCCTTCAAACCCCTCATAGCCTAGCTGAGGAGATAAGGTGACTAGATGGACCCAAATGCACCAACATGTTACCTGGGGACCTTACTGCATCTCGAAATTGGCTCTGACAGTTTCATGGCTTATTTGAATGCCCAATCCTCCACAGGACTTCAGCAATTCCTGGAGAAGCCTTGTGATTAGGCACCAGCATCTCATGGCTTTGAGATTGTTGCTGAAGATCTGAAGAGAGCAGAAGGAGATGGCATCACACACCACATAGCTCACTACCTCATCCTCCACTGTCTTCAGGAGTCCAACTCTCCAAGAGGTGACACCTTACGCTATTTTATCCCCTACTTTCCATCCCCACCCTTCCCACTTCTCTTACAGAAAGCACACTCACCTGTCCAGTCTTCCTTCCCCAGTAACCTGGAAATTTGGAGAATAAAGTTTTCTCCATCCTTTCACTCAAATAATGATAATACAAGGGGAAAAGTGACAGAAGCCATAAGACCATGCCTGACCTCAGGCAGGCACTGAAAAAATGTGTTGAATGAACATTTGTTGAAGGAGAGGACTGGAATAGTTGATGGATGTTCAGGGGAGGGAAAGATGGTGCTCATGAAAATTTCAAAGAAGGCTTTTCCCCAAAAGAATGTAGTGGCACAAAGAGCAAGCACTATCTTCTGTTACCAAGGCCTTTCTGACCTTCATCTGTGTATGCTTCCTTTCCTCTATTCTCACTTTGGGCATCTGCCCCAGGTCTTCATGAAATACCAGAAGACACAAGGATCTTAAAGATAAGGGAACAGGACATGGGAGTCATAAAATCCTAGAGTCCAAACAAGAAGAAATTTTGGAACTCAGCTATTCCAACTCTGTTGGTTCCTAAAGGGCTAAACAGACTTTTTCAAGGTCACACAACACATTAATGGGCAAAAATACACTAAAAACACTTTTCTATATGGCACAAAAATCCAGTCCTTTGATGTGTTTTATTTTGCCTTGTAGACTGGACTTTTTCTTTCTTCATTTGAATTAGTGATCAACATTCCCAAATCAGGAACCTTCACATACTAATCCAGAAAAATTGGAGGTCTGGCAATCCTAGACTCACATTTCCGCACAGCAGCAATGAGCTGGAGTTGAGTGGCTGCAGCCCCTTTAGACAAGACATGGCCCTCCTGCACGCACAGTCCCCTTCCCCCACTACTGTCGTACAACCTGCCGAGGCCACTCGTCTCCATCACAGGCTGGGCACCTGTACACTTTTAAACTGGTAGCTCTACTCCACAATACAGGGTGTTTCTTGCTTCTCGCAGAGAAGAAAGCATATAGAGTGACTGGCCTCAGGTAGCTGTGTATGGGATGGGATTCTGGAAGGACCAAGAAATTCAGAAATTCTCCTTTCCCCTCACCAAAAGTTAAGATTTATACTAATCAATACAGGAAAACCAAAAAAGGAAAAAGCCCTTCTCATTGTCTTTGTACTGCCTAAAATTCTACTGTATTTAGGGTTAAGCACTTCAGTCCTCTAATATTTTGGATTTGGAAGAGACGTGATGAAGAAAAAGGAGGAAGCAGTGACTGGCTCACCTGCATCTACTTCAACATTTTATCTGAGGGCCATTCTTAACCACAACCACCCTCAGACCTTTGAAGATGAAAAAAATGCTGGTTTCCTCTTGAGAGTCAAAGAGAGCATGAACCAAAGGAATAGACTCCCCAAGTCCAGGCATACTGCATTTTTGTTTATGTGAGCGTGTGGACACTGAGAGGCAGTACACAAACACAAGGCAGAAAGAAAGGGACGGAGGAAACCCTGTCATCCTAGCAAGGACCACTGTATTGTGAAATCAAGGTTAACAGCTGAATAAATACCAAAATACACGTCCAAAATTTTAACAAGTGTTGTTCATTTCTAAGTTCCCATTGTGAGTTTGGGGAAATGGAGAGAAAATGTAACAAAGCATATTTCTTTTTAAATGGCAGGGAGTTGGCCTCTACATGGATCCTGTTTTTCTGGCATCATTTTAATTAGGAAAGGCAAGAAAGTTTCCAACATCCCCCCCTCCCTGTGTCCTAAGTGAGAGTTTCACAGAGAACTGGCAACCAACGCAATTTTGACAGAGCAAACTTCTTTCTCTCATAAGCATTCCTCCAATCCCCAGATAATACCCCTCATTCCTCCCACATTAACTAACACACACAACTTTCTTCCTCCCACCCTCCCACAGCCCACACTTTTTCTCTCCAAAACGTATAACATAATTGTGAAGGCTAATTATCAAATAATGCTTAAGCCTTTGGGAGCGAGATAGGGGGTTCTAGAAATGTTTTTTAAAGTCCCCAGGCTGCAATAGAAACGTGATTAACTGAAACAAAGATGCCTGCTGAAAAGTTTCAAACCCAAAGTCAGTATTTAAATATTTTTAAATATATACACCCCAGTCAAGATGGCAGATGATTTAGGGCTCCATCCCCCCACAAAAGCTTTGAATAACCAGCAAGAACTGGCAGAAATATCTTTCTCAAAACTCCAGAAAACACTTAAAGGACTGTAGTAACAAGGCAAGCACCAAATCAAAGAAAAGGGTCACTTAAAAGCCATGCTTCTCATGACACCCTGGCTGGCCCCTCCCTCACTCCTCACCAACTTGATACAGAACGGGCCATGCTCCCAGTGTAGATCCCTGGTCCCAGTTCTAGAGGGAGCAGAGTAACTCTCATGTACTGAGAGCATGTATGTCTGGCCCAATCTGTCTCCTGGTGGCCTAAGAGACTTGCCATCACAGAACTTGCCCTGCATGTAGGAGGCCACTCCCAGAGTTCTCCTATAGAACACTGTGGGAGAATAATCAAGCAGCTGCCTGGGGCAAGGGCTTGCTGGCTGGAGGTCACATGGCTCAGTGTCCAAGAAACAAGGAAACCGTTTCCCAGGGAAGAGGAGACATTCATATCATATAAGTGGATTAATTCCCAGGGCCACATGCACATGCTTTAAACAACATATGTACAGAAAGGATCACAGTGGCCCCTATACTTTGGCCTCAAACTATTCTCTTATGGATAATAAGCTCTGAATAAGAGAATTCCCATAGGTCAATCTGCAAGGACTGAGAGGGATGTTTTATTTTTTCCTTCTTTTTTGGGGGTCAGTGAGAGGGTAGTCCCTGGCATTCAAGGTAAGCCCTTTCATACCATTACCTGGAAACAAGTTTAGGGAACAGACACCTTAGAGTCTAAATTCCAGTGACAATACATTAAAATACCAAACTGTCCAAGTTTCAACAAAAGATTACAAAATATATAAAGAAATAAGAAGAGATGCATTAAAAGTCATCAATCTGGAGGATCCAACCTGGGATATACCAGATGAAGACTTTTTAAAACTGTTCCTAATATGGTCAAAAGCTAAAGGAAAACATGGGCAAAGAATTAAAGGAACTCAGAAAAAGAATAGATGAACACAAAGAGAATATCTATACAGAGATGGAAATTATAAAATGGAACCAACCAGAACTGAAGACCACAGTAATAGAAAGTTAAAATTCCCTAGATGGGTTCAACAGTAGATTGGAACTGGCAGAAGAAAGAATCAATGAACTAGAAGATAAGACAACTAAATCATCAGGTCGGAAATGTAGAAAGATGAGAGATTAAAGCAACATGAATAGAGCCTGAGAAATGTGTGGGATACCATCAAGCATACCAATATATGCATTGTGGGAATTCCAGAAGGAGAAGAAAGAGAGAAAGGAGCACAGAGAATATTCAAAGAAATAATGGCTGAAAACTCCCCTAATGTAACAAAAGTCATGAATATACACATCCAAGATGCTCAACAAACTCCAAAAAGGATAAACTTAAACAATATAATCAAACTGTCAAATGCCAAAGATGAAAAGAGACTCCTGACAGCTGCAAGAGAGAGCAATGTGTCACATACAAGGGACCCTCAGTAAGACTGAATGTTGATTTCTCATCAGGCAAGAAGGCAGTGGGATGACCTATTTAAAGTGCTGAAAGCAAAACACTGCCAACCAAGAATTCTATATCCTGAAAAACCATCTTTCAAAAATGAGGGAGAGACTAAGACATTCCCAGATAAACAAAAGCTAAAAGAGTCCATGACCAGATTGGCCCTACAAGAGATGCTAAAGAGAGTTCTGCAGATTGAAAGGAAAGGACAATAG
>JAQZBX010093048.1:0-12267 GCA_029593785.1 Cabassous unicinctus
TGTATGATCACAATAAGGTTAGAAATAAAACAATCAAAAGTAACTAAGTGAAAAATCATATACCTAGAAATTAAGAAACACCTCTAATTAATACAGGGGTCAGAAAAGAAACCATAATGGATAGCAGAAAGTATTACAAATTAAACTTGTTGAATATAGCCAAAGTAGTGCATAGAGGAAAAAAGGAGGGGAAAGCTAAAATAATGTGTCAAGCACCCAAGATAAGAAGTTAGAATAGAATAGAATAAAACCACAAAAGAAAAACAAGCAGTAGAAACTGATGAAGTTGAAAGACCAAATACAATTACATTCCAAAATTGAAGTAAAAAAAAAAACCTATCTCCAGAAGATATAGAAAACTGAATAGTCTGATTAAAAATAGTTGAACCACCAGCTGAAAAATCTTCACCGAAAAAACCCCACTAGCCCAGGTGATTTTATCAAATTCTACCAAATTCTCAAGGAACAAATATTTACAATCTCACTTCAACTATTTCAGACTTTAGAAATGGTATGACATTCACATGATCTGATAGCAAAACCAGACAAGGACAGTATCAAAAAGAAAATTACACACCGATCTCACAAATAAAAAGATATCAAAATCCCCCCCCCCCAAAAAAAACACTGTTAAATCCAGTGGTTAATTTAAAAATAGATAATGCATCATGACTAAGTAAGGTTAATCCCAGAAATGCAAGGATGATTTAACACTAGAAAAACAATGTAGTTCATTATATCAACTGATTAAAAGAGAAATACACACAAATTTTTTTTTTTTATAAAATTCTACATCCTTTCATGATTAAAACTCTTAGCACTCTAGAGATAGAAGAAAATTTCCTCACCTGATAAAGGATGTCTATAAAAGGCTTACATTATGATCAGTGTCAAAGTATAAAAAACATTCCTTTAAAAGCAGAAAAGAGGTATAAATGACTACTTTTAACATCATATAGTGGTCTTAACCAGACCAGTAAGGCAATGGGAAGCGGGTGTGGCTCAGTGGATAGAGCCCCCATTTACCATATGGGAGGCCCGGGTTCGCGTCCCGAGGCCTCCTTGTGAGGGCACGCCGGCCTGAGCAGTGCGGTGGGCTGATGCAGCAACCTCACGGCAGGAAGCGGGTGTGGCGCAATGGATAGAGCACCCATTTACCATATGAGAGGCCCCGGGTTCGCTTCCCGGGTTCGCTTCCCGGCGCCTCCTTGTGAGGGCAGGCCAGCTCGCACTGCGCCGTGGGCTGATGCGGCAAGACCTCACAGCAAGGGGGAGATAAGCAGACACAGAGAAGACGCGCAGCGAATGGACACAGCAGCACAAGCGGCAAGGTGGGGATAAATAAATAAAATAAATAAATCTTTAAAAATAAATAAATAAATAAGTAAAAGTTGTAAGAACTGGAAATGAAGAAACAAAACTGTTATTCTTTTCACTGTTCATATAAATATTACCTAAAAATAAAGCCCAAAAGAAACTATAAATAAATAATTAGCATTAAAAATATAATACAAGGAAGTTACTGGTCAATATAAAAAAACTCAAAGATAACAGAAAATGTAATTTTTTAAAAAGATATTAATGATAACAGATGTAGGGCTGGGGAAGGATAGAGGACTTGAGAGGTGACTGCTAATGGGTGCGGAGTTTTTCTTTTTGGAGTAATGAAATTGTTCTAAAAGTTTTTGTGGTGATGAATGCCTAACACTGCGATAATACTAAAAGCCACTGATTGTACACTTTGGATAGATGATGGTATGTGAATATATCTAAATGAAACAGCTTTTAAAACAAAAAACAACAGTGGAGCAGGTTTAGCTCAGTGGTTGAGCTCATGCTTCACATGGGCAAAGTCCTGGGTTCAATCCCCCATACCTCCTAAAAGAGCAACAACACTGAGAGCTATTTCACACGCAAGTGAAAAAAACTTATCAAGTGAAAATAAAGATGTGCACATAAACAGGAACTCTTACAAGCTGCCAATGGAATGGAAAATGGTACTGCCATTTTAGCAAATTGGGTATCATCTAGTACATTTGAAGATGATCATTTTCTCTGGCCAAGCAATGCCATTCACGGGCATATGCCCAAGAAAAACTCTTTATCAGGAGCATAGCACCATTATATGGAGTAGCAAAAACACTAGAAATAAGCCATCAAAACAACATCAAAAATAGATTTAAAGTATTTTGCTATCTATGACCATACAATCAGACAATACAGCAGTGGAAATGAATGGATCAAACTATGAAACCTAAGAGCAAAAAACAGCATGTTATAGAATATATAAGGCACAATTCCCTTTATATAAAGTTCAAAAATATGGAAAATTCAACATTATCTTGTCTGAAGAGACATACATTCTTAAAATATATTAAGCAGTATAAACAACCACTTACTTGTTTCTTTTTCAATTTAAGGATCTGTTGTTCTACTTTTGCAATTTCTCGATCTACACGATCCATACTCTGTATTAACTCTTCCTTTGAAAGTTTGGAAGGTGAAGCATTTTGATCATCACCACATGGTTGCCCAGAGATCGGAGAGGATGGAGCTTCATGTTTGCCTCCAAATGCTGGCTCCTTCGAAGAAAATCAAGAGCAACAATTTATTCCTCACTGATAGCCAGTGTTACAATCAAGATTCTCTTGACTGAAAAAATCAATTTTAAAACATAGAGGCATATGTGCTATATCTCTATATGGTAGTCCTTTAGTAGCAATTTTAAACACACACACATACACACACACACACCCCCACTAAGGGTTTATATCACTTTTATAGTTTAGCCACTTTATTCATTATTTTAAAGATCCTAAAAACTATACAGAATGAGGTAGTTAGGTGGCTGGTCAGCCTCTACTCTAACAATGCCGGGATGATAGCAAATTTCCAGGGAAATAATAGTGCAGCCATTACAAAACAAAATACCAATTTCTTCACCATTTCCTTGCATTAGCTTTTCAAGAGGTCTAAACACTTGGGCTGGGAAATAGTATTATTACTCCAGGTAAAATCCTGTGTGCCACCCAGCTTAATACCTATGATATGGATAAGAGTTCCTATCAAAGCTTTCAGACTTTGCAGAACCAAACCCAAGGCACAGTAGTGAGAGAAATGACCTGAGGAACTTTTGTTTCTACTAACACTGGGCCTAAGCAAAAAAGCAAATCCAAGTCTGCGCCTAGGGGAAATTAAGCAAGTCCAGCCACAGTACACATAACAATTTCTTTACGCCAAATACATCATCTAATTCCATCTCCAAATCAATAGAGAACTATAACAGAATGAAAGTGCCCCCGCCCCAATAAATGTACCACCCCCTGAACACAAACACACTCAGCCAAATAATTTCTAGTCTGAGGTGAAAATATAAGAAATATTGTAAAACAGATGGGTTTTAGATTAAGGTACTAATTTTCTTTAGGCTATAATGAAGCTTAGGATGAGCAAAGTTCATAGGATTGTAGAACCCTAAAACATATTAAATAATGATTAAATAACTCTGAAAAAGCAGTAGTTCTGAACCAAGAATGCATGTAAGAGATTCTACATGGATAGTTTTTACAAAATACCATGGCACAGAGATTTCAGCTAAAACACAACATGTATATTCCTGAAAAACTTCATATTCTGCAATACTGTGCACTAAATATAACAGGACTTCCGGGGAAAATCCTAATCCTAATGAAAACAATCCCAATGAAAGTAATAATACAGTTAAATCTCTATCTCACTTGCACTCAGCATACAGTCAATCTTTGGTAGCCTTAAACCTTGTAGGCCACACTTCCTTCTTTAAGATGTAGATCCTTGAGGTCATTTGCTTCCAACAGAAAACAGTTTGATGGAAATAAAAATCAGATTCAGGATATAAGCTTCTTTCTCAATGTTTAAAAGCAAAAATACAGAGGAAAATGTTTTCAGTTTCTTCTCAACACTCAATGTTTCACTTTTGTGAAAAGCATAGCCATTTACTAAACCAGCTACTACTTTCACTAAATGAAGACATTTCCTGCAGAATTTTCAAATTTTCTTAAGGTTTTCCTATGTGGCTAAGGCTCTTTCTTTAACTATAAGACAGCTTGCTTTTGAGAGCTTTGAAGTATTAACACGCAGGGAAAAATCATTTATGAACCACTAAGGCTTTCATGTTATATCACTATCATTCTATCATAAGCCTATGAGCTATTATGTGTTACAGAAGCATGCAGAATAGCAGAACACACTATATTCTATCTAATTCAACAGATTCTGAAAATATCCCCCAGATGATTACAATACACACCCGAGGAACTGCAAATGCAATGACTTGCATTATACATATTGCTTAACTTTATTTATTCTTTTTAAATACTTAACAACAACAACAACAAAAAAAAACTTTAGTTGAGTGCCTGCAATATGCCAGGCAGTAGATACAGAGTGATGAACAAAAGAGATATGACCCAAGTCATCATGGAGCTTGCAATCTTGTTTTGGAATATCCAGATGGCTATTTAGAGAAAAAAAGATTCCTAACTCACATCTTGTATCAAAATAAAAGCCAAATAATAGAAAACATATATATGGGGCTTAACAGCAAATTGCAAACAGTCTCAAAAACAAAACAAACGCTATTCAGTTAATCTTGGGCTCAGGAAGGCCAAAAGCAAACGAAATTTAAAAAAGAAAAAGAAAAAGGGGGCAGATGTGGTTCAAATGGTTGAGTGTCCGTCTCCCATATGGAGGGACCTGAGTTCGATCCCCAGAACCTCCCGGTAAAAATAAAGAAAAATATAGAAGCCGCACAGGCCACCAGGCCCTGAGAGCAGGTACGCCGTCAGGCCCCGTGTGCACGTGTGCTGCCAGGGCCCGTAAGCGAGTGAGCCCCCCAGGCCCCGCGCGCAGGTGCTCCATCAGGCCCTGCCAAGCCACTCAGCAAGATGATGACGTAACAGGAGAGTGACACAAGAGAGAGCCAAGACGAGACATGCCGAAAAACCAGGAACTAAGGTGGCGCAGGCGGTAGGATGTCTCTCTCCCACACCGAAGGTTCCCAGGATCGAATCCTGGTGAAGATAGGAGGAGAAGGATGAGAAGAGAGGGCAGGAAACAGACACAGAGAATTGCCCAGCAAATAGACACGAAAACAGCAAAAACGGGTGGGGGTGGGGGAGTGGATAAAAGTAAATAAATAAATAAATCTTTAAAAAAAAAAAAAAAAGGCAGAGATTGATAAGCCTAAATAAAAAACACAATCTTCTATCTATCAAAAGCAGTAATAAAATCAAAAGGCAAATGATAAAATGGGGGGAAAAAAATTTGCAACATGAACACTAACAATCCAATATACAATAAAAAATATACCACACTGACAGAAAAACAGTAACATGAAATGACAATTCACAATATGGGAAAGACGAATGACCAATAAACACATGAAAATACATTAAATATCACTAATAGGCAAATAAATGCAAGTTAAAAACTATCTCTTCTCAAATTGACAGTTTTTTTTTCCAACAATAAATAGATGGTGTCAGTAAGGATGCAAGGGAACTGAACATCTTCATACACTGCTGTCAGGAATATAAACTGGCCCTACTCTTTTGTAGGGCACTCTGGAAATACCCACTGAAATGCCAACTCTGGTCTGTAATTAATTATACTAGTAGGAATTTATATTAAGGAAATAATTCAGAATGTATACAAAGAATCAGCCTAAAAAAGTACACAACACAACTTTATTATAATGACCAAACAAGTAACCTAAATGTGTTACGATTAAATTTATTTTTATATCCATATACAGACTAAACAACCATTAAAAATATTTGTATACTTACTGACACGAGAAGCTCATGACATATTTAAGCAAAAATAAAGTTAAGCAATATGTACAATGTGAGTATATTAAAATACACAAATACATTTAAAAGAAATATTGTAATATTCTTTCATCAATTGTAAGAAAGCTACTATACCCATGCTAAGTGTTAATAATAAGGGGGTATAAGGGGTATGGGATTTTTCTTTTTGGAGCAAAGAAAATGTTCTAAGTTGATTGTTGGTGATGAATGCACAACACTGTGATTACACTGAGAGCCACTGATTGTACACTTTGAAAGGACTGTATGGTATGTGAATAAAACTGTTTTTAAAATAAACAGGGAGCAGATGTGTCTAAAGCTGTTGAGCGCCAGCCTCCCACATGGGAGGTTCCGGGCTTGGTTCCTGGTGCCTCCTAAAAGAACAGGAGCAAACAACAAGCAAAACAGATGAAAAAACCAACTCAGGGAAGCCAATGTGGCTCAGTGGTTGAGCTCCAGCTTCCCACATACTAGGTCCCGGGTTCAATCCCGGGCCCCCAGTACCTCAAATAAACAAACAAACAAACAAACAAACTTAAACAACATGTATAGTGCAAGTACATTAAAATACTAACACACACATAAACACAGAAGAATAAGCACGAAAATATTATCAATGATTTCTAAATGGTGAGACTGATTATAGGTAACTTTCTTCCTTCAATCTTATCTATTCCTTCCGTAAATGATATGCCTGGCTTAACAAGATTAAAAAAAAAAAAAAAATTTAATTCATTTAAAATCCCTATCTCTTGTCCCCCTTCCAAAAAAAGGTCATTTAAAAAGGTTTAGTCTTTGAGGGAAAAAAGCCAGGATTAGGGATAAGGAGTTCCAAGTTTTTAATCCCAACTCGGAAGGCACTAGATAGGTCACTTAATTTTTCTTAACATCTCTTTTCTCAACAATAAAATGGAAATAGGCTGTACTATGATCCAACACATCACATTTTAATGAATGAACTTCCTGTTCAAAAAAAAATCTATGGCGATAATTACATTTGTGATAATTTATTCAGCCATGGAAGAAGACATTAGTCACTATATATTTTTTTTCTTTCTTTTTTTTTTAAATGCAGCAAAACATTCTTTATAAATCCATAGGTTATAATACTGATATCGCACATTGTGAGGGAGTTCTCAAAACTCTGAGGCTTAACTAATTTCTGGCTTATCACCAATAGTTTCCCCCCACTGAACTTGGTATCTTGAAAATTTTCAAACTTACAGAAAACTTGAAAGAATAGTATAATGGCCACTCATTTATCCTTCATCCAGACTGACCAGTGTTAACATTTTGCTGTATATGTTTTCTGTTCTCATATATACCATGCATACTCATATATACCATGCATACTTTTTTTAGGGAGTGGGGCTAAACGATTTGAAAATAGGTCACAGACATATTCACTATCTTTTAAAACACTTTTCAACACATAAAAATTCACAGAAAGCGTATTTATATTTATCTGATATCAGGGTGGAAAGGGCCACAGGCATAAAGGTAAACAAACTTTATGAGAAAGAGATTTGACAACAAAAACTTCAGTATGTTCAAAATAGTATGTGAAACTTAGACAAAAAGAAACTGATAGAAATATTAACATGTGAGAGTAAAAGAGTTAACACTTCACTATTTAGTTTTTTAAAATTATTTTATTCCTTTTAAAACAAATATTTATTCAGTACTTGAATCTACTAAGTATCAGGTACTTGCTAACCTGCAGATTTAATAAGTAAAATAGATTAAAAAAAAAAAAAAAGGTAAACACAGCAACAAAACAAAGGCATAATATACAAACATGCATTTCACAAAAGAAGAAATGCAAAAGATAAACAGGGGACAGATTCAATCTGAACAGAATTCTCATAAATTTACAAAACAAACTTTTTAAAATGTCATAAAATACAGCTAAAGATTAAAGGTAGTTATCTCAAAGTTATAGAATTACATATAACTTTTCCCCCTGTATTTTCCAAGTTTTCTATAAGAAATAAAATAGAAACAAAAACTGTTTTTCTATATAAAAACTCTGGGCACAGTTAAGCCTACCTAAAATTTGTTTTCTCCCATGTAGCAAGTTTATAGATACCTACTGAATTTAAGTGGTTTATTTAAAATTTAATTAAAATTTAAACAAAACCGTGGTAGTCTTCAGTTTCTCTCATATTTTCCAACCCAGCAAGTCAATACCAATATGCTTAAAAATTACTCAACAGCAATTTTTCTTACTGCAGTGCTCAGATTGTTTTCACATACCAAAAAGTCAGAAGTGCTGCCTTTAAAAGTCAGAGCACTAAGTCTGTGGCTTTCAGTTTCATTTAACACAACTGGCACTGTCCCATAGCACTAACCTTTATGGACTGGCCTAACTGGACTTTATTCAGGCGCTGTGTCTGAATATGGCTAAAGAAACACTACAGACCTACAACTCCACAGGTTAAGAGCCCAAATACTTACCTTCTTCGCATCTGCAGAAGACCTCAAGCCCTCTGGCAGCGTGTGCACTAAAGGCAGGACAGCAGCACTGACACGCTGAAAGTGGGAGTCAGAAACCTGCTCCAGGCGAGGTCGCTTAGATTCTAGGGAATCATGGTCCACCGGGGATGGGCCTGGGTGGAACTGTTCATATCCACTTCTCCTTTCTTGAGGCCTAGTCCAGACAAAGAAAATAAACACTTGAATTTTTAAGTGATGCACAACTCCCCTGCTAAAATTCCCTGGTCGAATTTTGAAATAAATGAAAAATCTCTGCTTACTTTCAAAGTGAATTCCTGCCCTCTCCCCCAGCCCCAGGAGAATATATGCCTCACTATCATCGTGTCTAGTAAACTTCTAATTCTAATAAACAAAGATGTCTGGGTTGAGAGTAGGGGATGGGGTAAAAAGCAATCTAGAAGTGAAAGGCGTAACAGAAGATTTCCATTTGCAGAAAATTTCAAGTTGCTGAAGAATACCCATAAAATCATCTTTTAAAATCAATGCTACCTATAACAGTTAATTCAGGATAATCTGGACAAGATGAAACAAAACTGAACAAAATCTGCCTTGAACAAAAGTTGTTAACTGATATTTTAATCTTAGATCAGTATGTGATTTCTGGCACATAATTCAGAAGAAATCATTTTTGTGAACAAGGTTCCTTGGCATTTTTACCTCTAACAATCTTACAATAAGCAATATTCTAAAAAGAGCCCCATGGATCTCATTAAGGGATGCAATTCTATGAAATTTTACATGTTTAATAAATTCATTTCTCATTTCATTAAATGACTCATTTTGATCAATCATATAATAATAATTATAATATTTCAACCCAGAAAAGTTTTTTTAAAATAGGACATCTTATAGACACAGAAAAATTTCATATATTTTTGTTGTTAGACAAAAATATGATAGGTTGATTAATAAAAGACTTTGAAGAATAAAAGCACATCACATCAGGATAAAGGTTATGAAAAGAGAAGAAGGAATATGAGTTTCAGGAGAAAAATAATAAAGAAGGTGTGACTATTAACGACAAGTCTGTTCATATGCAGCATTGTTTTAAACTGATGAGTATCAAATCTCTGTGGTATTTAGACTCCATTGGATAATTTTTAAAAGAACTGTAGCAGTTTTATTTTAAAATGTCAATTTTCAATGACAAATTATATCCTTTATTCTGTGTTGGATTGAAGTGAACCCCAATTTGGACACGTTCTTGGTCTTGGTCCACATTCTGGTGATTGTGGATCCACTGTAAATAGATCTCTTGGAGACCTTAAGGTGTGGCCCAGCTTACTCAGGTTTAATCCAGATGACTGGAGTCCTTTAGAAGCAGACTGAAATTCAGACAGAGAGACCCACAGGAAAAAGCCACAAGTCAATGGAACCCAGAGAAGACATCACCGTGTAACAGAAAAGCTAAGGACCAAGAATCACAGGCAGCCAGCCCCAGAACACCAGCCTTCAGGGAGAGAACATCACCTTGCTGACATCTCGATTTCAGGCTTCTTCTAACCTCAAAACTGAGAGCCAATAAATTCCCATTGTTTAAGCCAACTTACTACATGATACTTGTTTTAGCAACTAGTAAATTAGGCAAATATGATTCCAAACATAACTTTGTCTACAGAGATGGATGGATGTACAGAAAAGATAAGAATATCGCTATATACAGAGTTTTTGAAATAAAGTTTTTTTGGTTTAGTTTTATATAATTAATAAGCAAGAAAAAAAAGAGGCATAAAACTTAAAAGGGAAGTACTGTACTCCAGGTGAATGTTCCTTTAGCACAAGAAATTGGTACCTATAAATTCTTGCTAAAGGGTAAGGCAAAGAATTATGAAAATTATTAAATGAAGGTGGTATTTTTTTTACCTAATATTTCCATATTAGAAAACTCAAATGACCCCACATATTCCTTTCAAATGCGTAACTTTCAACCTTCTCTTACACACCTGACACCTAGAATTCCGGTAGTTGCATTCCTTTTACTTTGTCAAGATTTAATATTCATATTGTTATGGACCCATAATTCCTCTAGCTGTGTCACATGGACTTCTTATTTAAATGAATTTATGGCTAACCACCAGCCCTTTCATCATGGCTTCCATTCTTTATTTGGCTGGATTCTATCATGTAGAAATTCTTTATGAAGTTTTAGATGCCATAATCACTCAGTGCTCTCAAGTCTAAGAAAGTCGGCCTGATGCATTTATTTTTAAACTAGTTTGGTATAATATTTTTGAATCTCAATTTTTTTGTTTCTCAGAACTCTGCTGCTCCACTACTTTCTGCTGTTCAATTCTGCTATGTAGAAATTTTTTTTTTTTTTTAAAGATTTATTTATTTTATTTATTTATCCCCCCCTTGCTGCTTGTGCTGCTGTGTCCATTCGCTGCGCGTCTTCTCTGTGTCTGCTTATCTCCCCCTTGCTGTGAGGTCTTGCCGCATCAGCCCACGGAGCCCGTGAGCCGGCCTGCCCTCACAAGGAGGCGCTGGGAAGCGAACCCGGGGCCTCTCATATGGTAAACGGGTGCTCTATCCATTGCGCCACACCCGCTTCCTGCCGCGAGGTTGCTGCATCAGCCCACCGCACCGCTCGCTCAGGGAGGCCTCGGGATGCGAACCCGGGCCTCCCATATGGTAAACGGGGGCTCTATCCACTGAGCCACACCCGCTTCCCGCTATGTAGAAATTTGAGGCCAGACTCCCCCTGTTTTGTTTCCTGGATTTCTAATTCTTTACTACCGTTGAAGTTTAATTACCAACCAGGATCTGTCAGGATATTGACCATACTGTATAATTTTTTTTCCTGGAACAAGTTATGTCCTATCAATATCTAGAGCTCTTCCTTCATTTTAAGGGGAAATTTTTTCTATCATGAATACTGTTTCTGTCCCTTTTCCAGGTTCTCCACCTCAGGAACACGTCTTATCACATGTTGAATGGTCTTCATTTGTCCTCCGTATTTATTAACTTCTTTCTAATTGCTTTAATCCTTGTCTTCTCCTTCGGACGATATCAAGACTTTTTTTCATGACAGGTTTGATTTTTAACTACACCAATTTTATTCCTTGTTCCTACTCATTTTACATATTGAATTTATAATGGTGGTATTTTCTCTCCCTTGGTTGTCTTATTTTGTTTTTGAAGACTTTGTATCTTAAGTTCTTCTGTAGTGCACAGCATTCATAAGGCAGGTTCTTGGTTTATGTTTTCATACACACAGGGCGCTTTATTCCTGCCACACTGTGTTACTTCCTTTAATTTTTTTCCCCAGGAATACATTTGCCTTGTTCATTCCATTCTCCTCCTGTTGCTCAGCTCCACTGTGAGCAGCCCTTTCCAGACTTTTTCTCAGTTATGGAATAGTGAGTGGATTGTCCTTGGTCATTCCCACTTTGCCTGGCATGTGTCTGTCTTCTCCCTGAGCTGCAGATGGAGGACTGGATGTGACTTTCTATATGTTCTTCTACCATCTCAGGGGGCAGTGGAGTAGGGGAAGGGTGAATATTTGACAGGGCTGCCACAGGACCCTAGCGTACTCCACCAGCCAGACTGAAAACCACCGTCAAGAGCTTTGGCTCATCACTCTGGAAAATGGCATACTGTGTTGGCCCTCCCTGCAACTGCTGAGAAACCAGGAAGGCATCGTAGGGATTCCAAGCAAGCCATTCACCACTCCCTCCCCACCATGCTTAAATTTTCTCAAACTAGAGAGTATTCGTGAGAAATCTTAGCATTTTACTGACTCTATTTCTTTTCTCAGTACTGCTTCTTTGAGACTAGAAGTAGGGAGTAGGAGGCCAAGTCACAAAAGAGTTTTCTCATTCATTCCTTGAGTGCCAGTTTTCCAAGTTTATGGTACTAGCTACATACCTTTCCCTGTTTAACAGGGTACATTTAGCCTTTTTTTTTTTTTTTTTTTTTT
>JAQZBX010093049.1:0-12198 GCA_029593785.1 Cabassous unicinctus
AACTCTGTTCTTTGCCTTGCCTTTTATATTCAATTCCCCACCCACCAGGGGGTGGGGCTCAATGCCCTACTGACTGACATGGCCCAGTCAATGCCCTAATCATAATTCAATCATGCCCAGATTAACAGATTAGATTACAGGCATGATCCAATTATATTTTTGGAATTCATAATTACATCAAATTCCCCAACGGTTACAGGTAGTGAAATAGGTATATCATAAACTACTTAAAAATTAACTTTTAAGGCCGAGAAGAATTCTGAAGAGAAGGAAACACACATCTTATTTTTAAAATAGCAGTATATTCTTCACCATTTGTATTGACTGAAAAGAAAATGTGCAACGTCATAATATTGCCACAAAATCAGTAGAATGGAAAAAAATATATCCAGATGTCTCAACAGCTATTGTGGCTGTGGAGCCAAAGATAGGTGGATATACTGCTTGTTTGTGTGGATAAGTTGGTAAAATTGCTTTAGAAAGCCATTTTTTATTTTATTAGGCAGCTAAGATGAGCTTAGTTTGCAGTAAGAATAAATGTTTAGTTGGTGGTGGGAGCCACAATGATTATTTTCCACTTATGATGTGTCTATTTTGTGTTGGTGATTATTTTACAATGTATGATCCACAATCAAAGAGCAGGCAATTGGGGAACCCAGAATATGAGATGATCATGTTATGAATGGCAGATTTAAATGATCCTAAAAAGAGGTATATGTGCTAGCTCTTAACAGCCACAAACATAAATTTTTCTCATATTTTATTGTTCAAAGGTTGTTATGTGACTCATTCTGCCAGTAATGAATGATAACTCTGTTTTCCTCCATTAAAAAGGGTACTGCAGAGAGGACCACTTCAGAAGGGGCATGGTATATTTTGAATAAGAGTTCAAATGAGACTTTATTTATAATATTGCAGAAACACTTTTTGGTGTATGGATTTCCAGTCAGGATTATGACTACCTGTAAGATAGATGACAAGGATATGGAAAGAGTGAGATATACCATACCTTCTACTACCCTTGAGTGTTTACATTGTATTGAGACTATTTTTATACTTACTCATTGGAATCTAAATGTGATTTGGAAAATAATTGAGTTTTCCTTTCAAATGAACAATAGAATAACAGAATATCCTGCTAAATAATGATTAAGTTTATAATGTTAAATCTTTGTTCAACAAACTGATCAAATGCCTATTAATATTTATTGAGTTCCTTGAGATTATTTGTTTTAGTTTCCTAGGTTGCTCAAGTAAATACTATGAAATGGGTCAACTTAAACAATATGAATTTCTTAGTTAATGTTTTAAAGCCTAAAAGAAATTCCAAAGCATGGTGTCACCAAGGAAATGGATTTCCCTGAAGACTGTTTTTCTGGGGCTGGCTGCCAGCATTCCTTGATCTTTTGTCACATGGCAGCATCTCCTGGTCTTTTCCTTCTGTTCTGGGTTTTGTTGATGTTTGAATTCTGGCTGCTCCATATGTAGCTTTTTCTCCCTGTCTGAATTTCATTCTGCTTGTGAAGGACTCCAGAAACAGGATGAAGATCCACCCTGTTTCCTGTTGCTTAACTCTTCACTGAAGCAACCTCATCAGAAAGTCCACCTTAGAATGTGTTCATGGTCCCAAGAATGGATTAATTTCATGAACATATTTTTCTGGTTTGTACTCAGTTTTATATTATATTTGGTCATGTGTACTGAAATATATGTTGATTCTTATTTCATTAATATTCCTTCCAAGAAAAGTGCAAACTTCATAAAGTTAAAAAAAAATCAATTATATAAAATTATCATTTTAATTAACCTCTACAATTTATACTCAATTTTTAAGGCTACAATATGCAATAATACAGATGGCCCTCAATTAGAAATGCAAAATATGATAGAGGAAGTGTTGAGTATTTTGATTAATATTTACTTTTTAGTTCATGGTGTTTGGAAAGATGAATATTCATATAGGATAAAAATAAACTTCACTCTTACCTCTCACTATACACACATGATATAGATTAAAGTCATTTTATACAAGTTAAAAATTATAATGGCTTTAGAACCACAAATTGATGTCTTCATGACATCAGCAATATGTCATTTATTTCTTACATTTCTCCTTCAAAAAACAAAATGCAAGTCACAATGAAAAATATTGATACATTTATTATTATAGTGAGAGAATTCCTTTTCCTCAAAGGATATGGACACTCAAAAAATCATATAACAAATGAGGGAAATGTATCTGTCACAAGTAATATAGATAGGATTTTCATAGAAAGGCCTAACAGACTAACAGGAAACTACATTAAAATTTTCAAAGTTAACACAATTACATATATACACATACTTACAATAAGCACATTGAAACCATTTGAAGTTTCTGGCAATATAAAGTATGGATGGGGAAGTTGAGACAAGGAAACCTCAAATCCTGATGAGGAATGTATTGATTGGTACAACTAATTTAAAATATAATTTGACAATGTATCATTTGGCTTAATCTATTTTACATTTGAATGAACTCACAATGATCAGTGCAGAATTACTTACTCAGGATTCCTGTACATATTGTGTTGGTCACAACCATTTACTGGGGAAACCAAGATAATGGAGAGTGACCCCCCAAGTGTCTAATAGAGAACAGATTATGGCAAAGCATAATGAAGTTCTTTAATCTACACTATTCCTTCCTTTGTCACTTATATTGAATGAACCTCATACATAGTAAGGATTTATATCAATAGGCTATTGGAGGACTATCATATTATAGGGAGGAACACTCAAAGGTTAAGTATAATTAAGTATACCTCAAGCATATGCTATTAAAATTAAAGGTTTGTGTAACCAACACACAGTAGCCATGCATTATGACCAAGAGCCATGTTTTGCTATTTTTAACCCTTGATACAAAGGGTCTTGAATATATGCAGAATTTAATGTCAGAAAGGTTTTTACTTTAAGTAAAAGACAATACTCACTGATAAGTGTGATATTTATTCCTTTTAGCTTTGTCTCACTCCATCTATCCTCCTTTCCAAGAGTTAAAGTTTAGTTTAATTTCTCCCCTATATGAGATTAAGCTCATTGTTCCCATGACTCTGTAACATGACCATGCCCTTTGAACTGCTCAGTATTTGAAAAGAAGATACTGGTTACCTTTTGGCAATACTGAAGATTTCTACCCAACCAAGAGACAAAAAGTGACTATATGACCAGAGATGACCTCATGATCTGGGTTTTACCAATTCACTTATGCACAAGGAGATCTTGTCCTGACTGCTCTAACAATTTGAAACTCTAAATTTATATTTAAATTTATATAGTATAAATCCTTGTTTATAACCTCATGGGTTGGGGAGATGTGTCTCCTCTGGACACGGAAATCAAATAAAACTGAAGACACAAATACATTATGTTAATATATGGAAGATTTAGAAAATAAAGCCTTCAGGACAAATTTCAATGCTTATGATAAAGCAGAAGTAGGACCAGAATTCCTGTGAGCATCAAAAGCTGATATCCAATTAAGTTCCATCCGTCTGCCTATCCAAGATTTAAAAACCATGTTCATGAACTACATTTCTTTAAAATCTTCACTAAATTGTTTGCCCAAGTTTAAAACACCTATATATTTTAATGATGAAGACACGTTAAATAATAGTTAAGAAATAAAAAGTTATGTTCAGCCATGATGAAGACAAGAAGATATTCCTAAATTGATCTTTATATATTTTGGAAGACAGCATATGAAAATTAGTGTCTAATGAACCTTATATAAGAAAGAGAGATTGATGCTTTGGGGTATCTTAAAATCCAGAAGTAAGGATTCTTTATCAGGGGGAACAAACATGGAATGCTGAGACCTGAAATGTTGATTTAAATTGTGCTTAAAAAAAAAAAAGATTGTGCTTAGCCTCACTGTGTTAACACCAGCAGTTCTCAGCCATCATCTAGCTGCCATGCACAAGCTGAAATAGCTGAGAGTGACTCTGTGTTGAAATGGAAACGTAGGGAACTGTTGGGAAAAATATGAACAGAGTTTGTGGCTTAACACTCAGATAAAATTTCCTGCTGCATGGCACTGTGGGAACCAAATCAAATTGGTGTAGGTTGATTCCTGCATTTCATTAATGAAAACCTCAACAGACTTTTAGATCCAAGATATGGAGATACTTAGCAGCTTTCAGTGGGCTCATTCACAATTTTAAATGATCTTCTCAAGACTACAAAGCAAAGAAGAATTCCAGATTTTTAGTAAAAGAGAAGGTAAACATCTTTAAATGACTTTCAGTATACTAGGAAATTAAAGGAGACAGTGGCACATTTTAAAATCTTTAGTGAATATACTCAAAGTTATAATAGATGGTTTTGCACCTGTATTTTGTTATCAGAAAATAAATTACTGATTTAAGAAGTTTTGAGATTTAGCAAAATTATACATGCATACATATTAAAATATTTAAAATTCACAAATTGAATAGTTAAAAAGGATTTGAAGATCATTTCTCCTTACCTGTTATTAAAATACAATTATTTATAAAATATGTAAGCAATGGATAATTATTAGAGCATTGAGAAAAAAATGTATTTGACAATTCAAAAATTGCAAGAAAAAAATACAAATAATTACTCATTAGAAAAACTAAAGTTTCTTGACTGATATAACTTACCTCTTAAAGGGAATATTAATTGAAACTCATAAATGGAATTATCAATAATGAGCTTCATCCCCTCTCAATCTGAAGCATTCAGCATGAACGTCATCCCAAATTCCTCAAGATTGAGGAATGAGCAAACATAAAAGAGGGGGGGTTTAACAATAGACCAAAGTAGAGGCATTGTTACTATACTTATTTTCATGTTATAACAAAAGGAATTCTATCATTGATATAATGATAGTGGTTACCAGAGTTACTAAGTGGAGGGGGAGGGATAAATAGGAAGAACACAAGACATTTTTAGGACATTGGGATTGTTCTGTATGCTACTTCTCTGACAGATACATAACATTATACATTTGCCAAGGCCTATAAAACTGTACAGTGCATAGTGTACATCATGATGTAAATTATAGTGGTTGGCTACCTGCAATGCTTTAATATTGGTTTATCAATTGTAATAAATGTGCCACACTAATGTATGATGTTAATAATAGGGAAAATGTGTGTTTGTGAGGGGGATAGTTATATGGGAATCACATACATTTTTTATTTTAAAACATATTGAGGTATATCATTCATACATTATATATAAACAATAAGGGTATAATAAAAATTGTGAACTTACAAAATGAACATGCAAGTCTCCTGTATATCACCCTACCACCATATTTTGTGAAAAATAGCTTAAAATCTTTGAATAAGCTTTGCCAAAACATTACTACTGCTCCTGGTACAAGATGGCTTCAGTTTAAGAAGGCACTCACTAACTCAGTCTTAGAGGATGGTTGATTGGGGACAGAATCCTCCCTGAGTGGTCTGTGCTGGGGGACGCATGGAGTGAGAACCTTGGGGACATCGATCTGGAAGGAGCTGGATGTGAGGTGGATTGCTCAGGAATGACTCATGAGTTTTTCCCCTGGCTGTGGTAGTTGACACAGATGGCTAGCCCCACCCTCAGAGAAAAAGGCTTGGATGAGCCGTGACTCCTGCTGACAACCTGGTGAGAGGGAGTTTTCTCAGAGAGTGGGAGCGTTCTGAAAGAGTGTCAAGAGGGGTTTCCTTTATGTGGATTTGGCTGCCTGGAACCCCTTGCAGTTTTGGGGAATGAAATAGCTGGCATGAAGTGGCACCAGGCTGAGGGGAGTGGTGAATCTGCTGAGGAAGGTTGATTTACCTAGCTCCTCAGAAATATGTCCCTACTACTGCTGGCAACCTGGTGAGAGGAAGCATTCTCTGAGAGTGGGAGGGTTCTGGTGGAGGGTTGAGAGGGGTTCCCTTTACGTGGGTTTCATTGCCTGGATTCCCTCACAGCTTTGAGGAGCAAATAAGCTGGCTTGAAGTGCCACCAGGCTGAGAGGGAGAGGTGAATCTGTTGAGGAAGCCTGATTTACCTAACAGTCCAGTGATACTGTGGCTTGGTTGTGGAGGGGGCAGAGTCAGCCAATTTTAACATTCTACACTGACAAGCTTCAGAGCTTCAGCTCCCCTGGAGAGAGCAGGAAGTGGGAAGTGCTTGATTACTTTCCACAAGCCTATTTAGGATCCCCTCAGGAAAGGAGGTGGTCTAGAAGAGGATTTCTTTTGGGTTCCTTATTTCTCCAAAAAAAAAAAAAAAGAAGAAGAAGAAGAAGACAGTACCATTTTTTAAAAAAGAATTTTTTTAACTTTGTTTAACTGCTATAATCTGCCTCAAAACCTGCAGATAGAACCTTGTAGGGCAATTTATTGATGAGCACAAGCAGGCTGAGAGGTTCCAAAAGGGCCCAAGAAGGAATACAGTTCTTCCTTAGCTCAGTTTGATTGCTTGCTTGTATGGTTGTTTGGCTTTTCTTAATTTATATGTTGTCCCTTGATTTCCTTTCCTCTTTCATGCCCACCTTTTTTCCCTTTTCTTCTTTACCTTTTTTAAATAGATGCTGCTGTCTTGTTTCTTCTTTGCTGTGCTGTTTCTTCTGTGATTTCCCATTATTTTTATATATTGATTTTGTTTCCCAAGGCTATTTCTTTTCCTTCCTTCATCATTCTGCCTTCTGCTTTCTCTTGTGGTTCTTACACACCACCTTTTTTCATTAACCCACAATTTCAAGGGTGTCAATTTCAATTTTGTCTCTTCTGTTTTTTTTCCTTTTTATTATTATTAACTTTTTCCTTTCAGCCATTTCTGTACTTTTTCTCTCTTGCCTCATCATTCTGGCCTTCTAAATCATTATATATATATTTTCCTCTATTTGATTTCCAAGTCCATTGTAGGCACTCCACTTTTTTTTTCTCTTACTCTACACTGCATATATGAGATAAACATTCATTTTACTAAGTCTTATATGGCCCCTCTTCTAACTTTTATGAATATTACTATTAACCTTCTTCCTTTCTCACATCTTTCAATTCCTCTGACCCTAATCTTTTGCCTTTAAGGGAAAAAGAAGAAAACAAGGAAATAAAATAAGAGCAAAGTGTCAAAGAGAAAACTTAACACACACACAGAACCACCAGTTAAATAAAACTCTAGAGCAGAGAGAGAAGCTAATCAACTGAATAAAGCATTCAATGTAAAATGATGACAAGAGGACAACAGGAAATTACAAACTACACTGAGTAAGAGAAAAACATGGACCAGTCCAATGACCAAACTAAAAACCAGGAAGAGATGCAGAACATCGAAAAACTAATCAAAGCTTTACAAACAAATATCATGGACCAACTTAATGAAGTGAAGGAAGAGATTAAGGATATTAAGAAGACACTGGGAAAACATACTAGAGAAATTGTAAGCATACGTGAATATATAATGGATATGATGGTGATCAATGACACAATCCAAGAAATCAAAAAGACACTGGATTCAAATAACAGCAGAATTGGACAGGCAGAAGAAAGAATTAGTGATGTGGAAGACAATACATCTGAAATCAAACAGATAGTAGAACAGATAGTTAAGAAGATAGGAAAAAATCCAGCAGGGAATCAGGAATTTAATGGACAACTCAAAACACACAATCTGACATATTATATGAATCCCAGAAGGAGAAGAGAAGTGAAAGGGAAGAGAAGGAATGTTGAAGGAAATAATGGCTGAAAACTTCCCAGCCCAATTGAGTGAGATGGATGTAGGTGTCCAAGAAGGACAGTGCACTACAAACAGTATAACGCCTAACAGGCTAAATCCAAGACATATACTGGTCAAATGTCCAATGCTCAAGACAAACAGAAAATACTCAAGGCAGCAAGAGAAAGAGAACCATCACATAAAAGGAAACACAATAAGATTAATTGCTGATTTCTTATCTGAAACCATGGAGACAACAAGACAGTGGTATGATATAGTCAAACTACTAAAAAAATAAAAAATAAGAAAAATAAAACTACCAGCCACAAATTCTCTATCCAGCAAAACTGGCCTTCAAAAATGATGGAGAGTTCAAAATATTCAAAGATAAACAAAAATTAAGAGAGTATGCCAATAAGAAACCTGCGCTTCAAGAAATACAAAAGAAGTTCTACAAGTTGAAAGGAAAAAAGAGGGGAGAGAGAGTTGGAGGAGAGTGTAAGAACAACTAAAAAGACAAAAAGAGAAATAAAAACAACGTTTGACATACATTAACCCAAAGAAAATATGGCTGAGGTAAGAAATTCATTGTGAATAATAAAGCTGAATGTTATTGGATTAAATTCACCAGTCAAGAGACACAGATTGGCAGAATAGATAAGGAAATACAATCTATCTATATGCTGTCTACCAGAAACCCACTTTTGATCCAGGGATTCAAGGAGGGTGAAAGTGAATGGCTGGAAACAATTTTAAAAAGAAACAATAGCCAAAAAAGGGCAGGAGAAGCTACCCTAATATCCAAAAATGTAGGCTTTAAATACAAAACTATTGTAAAGGACAAAGATGGACTCTATATTTTAGTAAAAGGGGTAATCTTCCAAGAAGAGAGAACAGCGATAAACATTTATGCACCTAATTGGTGTGCCTCAAAATACATGAGGCAAACTCTGGAGAAAGTAAGTGGAGAATAAAGGCCTCTACAATTATAGAGGATGGCTTAAATACACCATTATCACCATTAGATAGAACATCTAGACAGAAAATCAATAAAGAAATAAAGTCTCTGAAAAATACATTAAAGGACTTGGCCCTAAAAGACATATACAGAACACTACACCCAAATACAGCAGGATTTACATTCTTCTCAAGTGCAAATGGATCATACTCTAAGATAGACCACATGCTATGCCACAGAACAACTCTCAATGAATTCAGAAAGATTGAGATTATATAAAGTAATTTCTCTTAATTTACTTAGTGGAAATCACTAAGGGCCAGAGAAACAGATTAGGCACAAAGATATGGAAGTTAAACAACACATTCTTAGACAAACAGTGGTCAAGGAGGAAATCTCAAAAGAAATCAGTAACTACCTCGAACATAATGAAAATGACAACACAACATATCAAAACCTATGGGATGCAGCCAAAGCAGTCTCTGAGAAGGAAGTTCATAGCCATAAATACATATATTAAAAAAGAAAACAAGGAGCTAAAATTGAAGAACTAACTGTACACCTGGAAAATTTTGAAAAACAATGACAAACTAAACCTAAATGAAGTAGAAAGAAGGAAATAAGGAAGATTAGTGCAGAACTATATGAAACAGAGAATAATAAAGCACTAGAAAAAATAAACCTAACCAAATGCTGGTTCTTTGAGAAGATCAATAAAATTGACAAACCCTTAGCCAGAATAATAAAGAAAAAGAGAGAACAGATGCAAATACACAAAATAAGGAATGAGCAAGGGGATATCACTACTGACCCCACAGAAATAAAGAGTATCATAAGAGGATACTTTGAAAAATTATATGCCAACAAGAATGATAATTTAGAGGAAATGGACAAATTTCTGGAAACTCACAAAGAGCCTACATTGTTGAAAGAAGAAATTGATTAACTCAACAGTTCAATTAAAAGTAAAGAGATAGTCTCAGTCATCAAAAATCTCCCAACTAAGATGAGTCCCAGGGAAGACAGTTTCACAGCTGAATTCTACCAAACATTCTGGAAAAAGCTAACACCAATCCTGATTAACTCTTACAAAAAAATAGAAGTAGAAAGAATATTGCCTAACTCATTCTATGATGCCAACAATACTCTAATACCAAAGCCAAACAAAGAAACCACAAGAAGGAAAATTAGAGGCCAACTTCTCTAATGAAACTATATGCTAAATACCTCAACAAAATACTTGCTAATTGCATTCAACAACATATCAAAAGAATTATACATCATGACAAAGTGTGTTTCATCCCGGGTATGCAAGGATGGTTCAATAGAAGAAAATCGATCACTGTAATACATCACATGAACTGAAAGAAAAATAATCACATGATCCTCTCTATAAATGTAAGAAAAGCATTCAACAAAATAGAGCATCCTTTCCTGATAGAAACACTGCAAAAGATAGGAATAGAAGGAAACTTTCTGAACATGATAAAGAGTATATATGAAAAATGTAAATCTAGCATCATCTTCACTGGTGAAATCCTGAAAGCCTTCCCTCTGAGACCAGGAACAAGACAAGGATGCCCACTATCACCACTCCTATTTAATATTGTCTTAGAAGTACTTACTTGAGCACTGAGGAAAGAAAGAGATATAAAAGACTTCCAGATTGGAAAAGAAGAAGAAAAAATGTCATCATTTGCAGATGACATGATCCATCAAGCCCACTCAATTGGGAGAGAATGGCCTCTTCAACAAGTGGTGAATGGAGAACTGGATATCCATATCCAAAAGAATGAGAGAGGAAGACTGTCTCACACCTTATAGAGAAATCAACTCAAGATGGATCAATGATCTAAATATTAGAGCCAAAACCATAAAGAACTTGTAAGGTAATGTAGGGAAACATCTACAGGACCTTGTAATAGGAAATGCTTTCATGAACTTCACAACCAAAGCATGAGCAGAAAAATAAAGAATAGATTAATGGGATCTCCTCAAAATTAAAAAAATGTTTGTACCTCAAAGGATGCTATCAAGAAAATAAAAGGCAGCCTACCCAATGGGAGAAAATATTTGACAACCATATATCTGATAGGAGTTTAATATCCAGCATATATAAAGAAATCCTACACCTCGAAAATAAAAGACAAACAATTCATTTTAAAAATGGGCAAGTGACCTGAAAAGACACTTTTCCAACAATTAAATACAAATGACTAAAAAGCACATGAAAAAATGCTTGACATCGTTAGCTATTAGGGAAATGCATATCAAAAATACAATGAGATACCATCTTACACCCATTAGAATGGTGGCTATTAACAAAACAGCAGGCTATAAGTGTTCGAGGGGATGTGGAGGAATGGGAACCCTCATCCACTGCTGGTGGGGTTGTGGAATGATCCAGCCACTGTGGAGGGCAGTTTGGCCTTTCCTCAGAGAATAACAATAGATATTCTGTATGATCCAGTGATTTCACTTCTGGGGATATACCCAGAAGAATTGAAAGCAAAGATACAACAGATATATTCACACTAATGTTCATAGCAGCATAGTTTATTATTGCCAATATTTAGAATCAATCCCTGTGCCCATCAACAGATGAATGGCAAACAAAATGTGGTACATACATACAATGGAATATTACTTAGCTGTAAGAAGAAATAAAGTACTAACCCATGGAATAAATGGGTGAAACTTGAAGACCTTATGTTGAGAGAAGCAAGCCAAGTATTGAAGCATGAACAGTATATGACCTCACTGATTTGAATTCAAGAAAGTGAGCAGTCTCCAAGAACCATTGTCTGAAAGATAGGTTAACAAGAGAGAGAAAAAGAAGAGAAGGTTGTGAGCCATCACCCATGCAGATGAAATCTATGGTAAAGTGATAGTGTATAGTTGTGTATTGAAGGATAGAACAGGTGGGTAGTGATATTACTGGGTTTGGTGGTGCAGGGTTGACAGGTGGTATATTAGGAAGAGTGGGTTCGAATTCCCAGGATACAAGGTGGAGAGTTGGGAGGGGGACTAGGTGAATATGGGATTTGTGGGTATGATATTAAAAGTGCAGGAGTGGAAATGGTCTTAATGGCAGTATGACAAAGTAGTGTCACTGGTTTATGGTGTAGGTTGGGGGGCAATCAGGAAGGGCTGCATCTGGAGTAGACTTCTGGGGAATGGGTGAGTGTTCATCCTATCATAAGGTGTTGTGTCGGGGAGTGGAGACCCACAAGGTGATAGGTTAATAAGGGAGAGAAAGAGAAGAGAAGTTTCTGAGCCATGATGCATATGGAAAAAATCTATGGTAAAGTGAGAGAGTATAGTTGCATATTGAAGGATAGGACAGGTAGGTAATGATATTACTGGGTTTGGTGGTGCAGGGTTGACAGGTGGTAGATTAGGAAGGGCAGGTTAGAATACCCAGGGCATGTAACTATGAATCTTGTCATCCTTTGTCATGAGTCAAGACAGGTGAGTGTCATATGCCACAGGGGGATGGGGAGGAAGGAACAGAAAAGATCAAACGATCATGAGAA
>JAQZBX010093050.1:0-12198 GCA_029593785.1 Cabassous unicinctus
AACCCCTAAGCAGGGGACAGCTTCTAGCGGGAGATCCTCCTCACCTCTACCAATGGCCCCCTGGGGCCTCTGGCTGCTGGTAGAAAGGTTAGAAGCAGCATAGGATTTGGGCTCTCCACTAGGGCAAACCGGGGAGCCCAGCTCGTTCCTAAGTCGTGAAGGGGGGCCCGCAGCCTTCTCTCCCCTGGGCTCCCCAGGCTGCCCAGCCCCTAGCAGGCACAGGGCTGGCACTATCTCAGCCACCTCTCAGGGGGCTGGGAGCCGCCAATCCCGGCTCTTCACATTGTTGGTAAACAAGCCTACCCACCAGCCAGGCCTGGGCTCCCCGCTCCCCCACGAGGCAGCCAGCGCTGGATTTATGAGGCCTCCAAACCTCATTCAGACTAATGCAGCTTTTCATTCCCAAATAAAAGGGGCTGCTGTCTGAAAGGACAAGTGCTCCCGCATTTCATTAACATCCCCGAAAACGGCTGAGCTGGCCCAAGTCGCTGCCAGGAAGATTCATGGCTCCCACTGGCTCACAGGTGGGGGATGAGGAAGAAACTGGAGGCTGCCAGGCCCCTCCCTGACCCCGTCCCGAGACCCCTCCCTAGGCCCTCCCCAGGCTCCTCCCCCCGCTTCTGCAGGAGAGGGAGGGGGCCTGCAGTGTGGCCGATTGAGCTCATTTGGACGAGTCCCCTGTGTGCGTGTTTTGTTTAGACTGATCCACTCCTGCTCTCAATCCCCCCACAATCACGGTGAGCGATGAGGCCCTGGGCTCGAGTTAGCGAGATTCATGATCTCCGCTTCCCGGGGAAACCACCACCGAGCAAACGCGTGGGTTTGCTGAGTGCAGATTCCTAAGACGTGAGTGCCCTCTGCCGAAGCCTGCCTTCCTTCAGCTCCCTTCCGACTGGCCAGCGGGCAGGCGGCTGCTGGGAGCTGGACGCCGAAGCCCAGGGACTCCGGGCCACTCCCCTAAGTGTCCTACCACTGGCCTGCGTGCGGCAACCCCGCAGGCCTGCTCTTGGGGGTGCCTTGGTGAGAATAGGGAGGGGCTGTCTCCCCCCCATCTCATTCCGGTGGGGGCTGGGACCAAAAGGAGGCAGCTGCCAGCGCTTGCCTGATCTTTGCCAACTGCATGAGCCGGAGGAAGAAGCAAGCGGCTTTCCCCACTTTCCACTCTTATCTCACAGCGTTCTTTCAGGGGCAGGGCACACACCAGTCGCAAAAGCCACTGTGACCTGCCTCTTCACTCAGCACAGGCAGCCTTTTATCGGCCAGGAGCCTTTGTCCCTCATCCCTGTCCCAAGAAGGGAGAAACACGACAGTGGCCAGGCTGCCATCTGAGCAAGCAGCAAGTCCAGCGAAGGTTGCATCGCCTTAGATTTTTGTCAACAGTCAAGCAAGTTCATTCCCACTGAAGTCAATTCCTGAGTTTATTGTCAGCTTAACCCGCTGCTGCGAGTTATTTCTCAGCAGTGAGGGAGACAGGTAGAGAAGCCACCAGAGATATGTTATTTTACTGACATCTGTGTTTCACCAGCCCGGGTGCAGTTCTGGTGGAGGAGTAAATGATGCACCATGACCCTGTTTGTATCTATACATAATGGAACAGCCACTGATGGGCTGGAAGCGGGTCCAGCTCTGCTGCCTGTGGGGGGAGGGGAGGTGGCAAACTGCCCACAGGAAACCACCTCCCCGCCTCCTAGGACCAAATCACTCACTCACTCAGTCATTCAGTCTTTCCTTAATTAATTTATTCATGCAATCACTCAGTCTTTCACTCAGATATTTATTCTTTCACATTCATTCATTTGTTCATAGGATCATTCATTCATTCATTTTTTTATCCTCTTCGTCATTCACTCATTCATCAATTCATTTACTCAATCCCTTACTCATTTACCTACTCCTCCATTCATATGGTCATTCCCTGATTAATTAATGCATCCAATCACTCAGTGATTCATTCAGACATTCACTCATCCATTCATTTATTCAGTCTTTTGTGTAATCATTTGTTCACTCATTTGCTCACTCATTTATGCATTCATTCGTTCACTCATTCATCCCCTCACTTATTCATTCATTCATTCATTCACTTAGTCATCTACTCTTGTATTCTATCACTCAGTTGTCCATCCCTTCACTAGTTTCTTCAGTCCTGTGCTCAATCACCCACACACTCACGTGCACACTCATACATCATCCACTCACTCACGGTTTCATTTGTGCACTGTCTCCCCACCAGACTGAACAAAGACACCTGCCTGCTTCTTCTGTCCTCAGTCCCTTTTCAGGCTGAGCCTCAGACACCTTCCAACCTCTAGTGGTTTTTGTTTGTTTGTTTGTTCATTCGTTTTACTGTAAGTCTGCCTTTATGTAATAAGTATCAGTTGTTACTTATATTCAAATACATGGAATGTTGGCACAAAACTGAAGCTGCTGTAGACAGATCAATCACAGGTGTTCTGTGGGTTATTGAAACTTGCATTTCTCTAAAAGCCAACCTCTAATTAAAGCCCAGGGCACCCCTGCAATATGCTAAGCTCCCCAGCCAGCCACCCAGGTGCCTTGGCTCCTTTGGAGCCCCCAGTTCTCATATCCTCCACCTTATCACAAAATCCAGCAAACTTCAGGATTCAGCTAGCATCCCTGACCCTAGAGATGGTCTGGGCATTTGCCCTGCTAGCAAAGACCAAGGCCCAGAAAGGCCCCCAGAGCCCAGGTCAGATGTTGGATGTGAGTTAGAGGTGCCATACCGTGCCCCCGTGCTGACCTTGGAGCCACATTTTCTTCCACTTACAAGATCTCTCTTTTTCCTTGTAACAACCCAGGGATACAGGAATGAAGAAATGGGCTGAGAGGAGTCAAATAAATTGCCCACAAACAAT
Source organism: Cabassous unicinctus (assembly GCA_029593785.1). Lineage (NCBI taxonomy): Eukaryota > Metazoa > Chordata > Mammalia > Cingulata > Chlamyphoridae > Cabassous > Cabassous unicinctus. The sequence goes on from JAQZBX010093050.1 coordinate 2,877, forward strand.
TTGCTTGGGAGGGTAGAAGCAGGTGGGGAATTTTGCTCAAAGAGTGGATGAACGAGTGGGTGAATGAATGAGTGAGTGAATGATGAGGGCGTGAATGAATGAGAGAGTGAATGAATGCATGGCTGAATAAATGAGAGAATAAGCAAATGAACAAACAAGTGAGCACATGACCGGATGAATGATTTGTTGCCAACTAAGTGACAAAACTGTGCTTCCAATTCAAGTTTTTGGACTCCAGGTCCAGTGCTCTCCCCAGTGCTTAACAACTGCTCTCCTCAACCACACCCTGACCTTGCAGGGCATAGCAAAAGGCAGGGGCTCGAAGGGGAGGTGAGGCAAAACCAAAGCCTAAGTTGGCCAACAATAGATGTGAGAGAAGGGTCTCCCTCGGAGGCTGCTGTGAGTCACTTCTCAGCTGCACCTGTCCCCCCCCCGCAGGCAGGAAGCTGCCATCAACCCTCCTTAGGGAGAGAGAGACAGAGTGAGCCATGAAAATCCAATCACTGAGTGATAAGAAAATAAACAAGTGAACTTCTCCAAGTTTGCCAGACTTCCCTGCCCGAGGCCAGCTTAATTAAAGTTGATGTAGAATTTTAAAGTGGGAAAATAATTAGGGCAAGTGCTAGAAAAGAGAGAAGAAGGAAAACATTGTTTTGTTTTGTGTTTTGCTCCCTCTTAATTATGCCACAGACTGTCTCTCCCATGGATCCTATCCCGAGTCTGCCCTCCGCCAAGATTCCAGCAGGTGGTACGCTGTGTGAGCGGCGCAGGCACACCTGTGCCTCTCTGGCACGCAGGTATGGTGCTTCTCTGCCCGCAAGACAGGCAAGGCGGCAGACAGCCAGGCTGGGAGTGGAGAGGAGCACGTGCTTGCCACATTCAGAAGGAGGACGCAGGGGGAGCTGGGGCAGCAGGCTGTTCGAGAGTGATGCTGCCTCCTGCGGCAGATCCAGAGGAGAGTGGGCACTGGGAACCCCACTGCCCATTGATGTCAGACCTGGGCTCTGGTCAGGGGCAGTCCTAGCCCCTGCCTCGTGGTCCGGCAGATCAAGGACACAGACCTTGTCCTGCTTTGCTCCAGCAACTGCCAAATTTTGGAGGAAGTGCTTGGTGTTTGTGCATGGAATGGGACTGGGGCTGGCCAAAATTCCAGCTGCAGTGGGTACTGGTGATCAAGCCCACCCCACACTGGAGCACCTCTGCGTCCAGATGTGCCTTTGCTTTGCTGCTGTTCCTTCTGGAGCCTTACCCCATGGGCAGCAGGGGCTGAGACGCTGAGCACCAGACTCACGGAAGTGGTCAGAGGCAAAGGCAGCCTGGGCAGGGGAGAGAGGCTCCTTTGGGGGAAGAAGACAGGGGAAATTCCTCAAGAATTCATTGGAGGGAGCTGGACAGGTCTGCAAGAGAGGAGGCCTGGTCCTGCTGCCATTCACCTGTACAGGTACAGGACTGTACAACTGCGCATATAACATATGCACATGCACAGCTATTACCAGGACTGATAAGAGCACGAACCCTGCAGTCAGACAGCCTGGCTTCAAATCGCAGCCCTGTCTTTTAACAGTTGAGTATCCCTGGGCAAATTACCTAATTTCCTGTGCCTTCATTTCTTTATCTGTAAAATGGGGATAATAATAGCATCTGCCTCACAGGGTTGTTATGAGGATTAAATGAGTTAAAACACGTGATGTGGGAAGCGGGGGTGGTTCAGTCGATGGAGCCCCCGCTTGCCATATGGGAGGCCCCGGGTTCGCTTCCCGGGGCCTCCTTGTGAGGGCAGGCCGGCCCGCACGGCGTGAGGGGCTGATGCAGCAGGACCTCACAGCGGGGGGAAGATGGGCAGACACGGAGAGGACACACAGCGAATGGACACAGCAAGCACAAGCAGCAAGGGGGGGATAAATAAATAAATCTTTAAAAAAAAAACAAAAACACGTGATGTGCTTAGAACAGCATCTGGCCCATTGTAGGGGCACAATGGGTGTTAGTGATTCACTGTCTCTCCTGTTTGGACATGGCCAGTTCCCGAATAGAACCCAGGAGAAAATCCTCTCCTCCAAAGCTCCAGTAGGAAGAGCAGTGTGTTTTACACACACACACACTCATTCACTCAGATGGACCCTGGGCTTCTGGAGCTCACTGGAACGTGGATAGGAGGGATGGGGAGGGGCTCAGAAGGAATAGATACCTGTCAAACTGTCCCTTTACTCCCCCCACATGAAATGCATCCATAGAAGCAGTGGGATTGCTGCGTCGGGCTCTCCATCCCTCCGTCCTGCAGGTTGGCTGGCTGGGGAGGAGGGATCTCTAGGGCTTGCACCCTAAACCTGCTGCTAGGTTTTGGAATGCTCCAGACTCCCCACTCCCTATCAAGCTCCCACCCCTACCCACCTGGGCTTTTCCTTGGTTGGGACCTTGGTGATGAGCCTGATCCCTCCCTGCATCTCAGCCCAGGATCCACTCACCCCCAGGGGAACTGCCTGGCTCCCTATGGCAGTAGGAATGCAGCTGCAGAGGCAGCGGGAGCAGGGGATGGGGTGGGGGGGGTGGAGGAGGGGGCTCAGAATGGAGGAGGGGGGCTGGAATGGAGGAGGTCTGGCTGCAGGAGCCAGACCCAGCAGAAGTGTTATCTTTGGAGCAGCAGAAGGACTGTGCGATGGGGAACCAGGCTCTGCCAATCAGTTAATCCCAGGCTCCTGTCCTCCACCTGGGTTGGGTTGGGTTGAGTAAATGGGCCGGGGACAAATGCCAGTGGCCACAGCCTCGTTTCTCTGATTTGGCTTCACATCAGGCTGTTGACTTAACCAGCCGATCCCCTTTGCTTTCAAACACGCACACACGTCCCTTCCAAGCACCAGGATGCTCAGAGAGGCTCAGAGAAGCCCAAAGAAGCTTTAGAACAGATGGGAAACAGGAGATGGGGAGAGAACAAGCTTCTGATGCTCCATTCTTCAGGGATGTGGGACAATCTGACATGGCCCACCAGACCTCTCTGCCACCAATACCAGAGCCTCTCTCGTGCCCCAGGGAAGAGAGGGCACGGCAGGGCAGCCAGGGTAGCCCCTGGTGGCCTTTCACACACCCCTTTCCTGGGCACCTCTGGAGAGGGCTGGTGTTTGGGGTGTCCCTCAGGGGGCAGGAGCCCTTAGCTAGTCAGTCGTCATCTTCTCCCGTGGCCATAAGCCAGGACAGATGGGCAGGAGTGTGTAATAATTCAACAGCCCCTGGGGGAACTTTGGGGGCTCGCCTGTGTCTGCACACAGACCATCAGGTAAAAAATAGAAACAATTTTCCAGATAATTCAAGGGAAACCACTTTCACACCAATTACATTTCAAACTGGTTCCAAATATCTCTCCAGCTGCTTCCCTCATCCATTCATTTATTTTTTTTTCAACAGGCATTATTGGTGACCCACCATGTAGCAAGCCACGGGGAGACCAAGAGGGGCTGAGGTGATGCTATGTGGCCACAGGGTCACAGGTGGAAACCACAGGGCCAAATGGTGGAGGCCAAGGGGCACAGGTGGTGACAGACGAGATCATGGGGACAGAGAAAAGTTCAAAGGGAATATAGGGAGGGTTGCAGGGACAGATGACAACTTGAGAGTCCAGGTGGGGGGTAGAGGGATAAAGCAGGGACTTTATCCAAAGCAGGAACTCTTGGGACCCAGACAAGAGTTGGGAGAAGACAGGTAGGAGTTGTGGTCACCCAGGCAAGAGTGGATACCTGGGTTCCGGATGCCAGCCACATCTCACGCAGGAAGGAAGCCAGGACTGTGCACCCACGGCACCCACTGTGTGCTGCATGGTCACCTAGCCTGTGCCTGGCCCCACATTCCTGCACTTCAGGAGCTCTCGGGGCACCTGGAGAGCCAGGCCAGGACACAGAGATTTGCCCATAACGAGCCCAGCGCGGTAATGGCAGCCAACGTGGACGCTGGGGAGCCTGGAGGCGGGAAAGCCCTCAGCGAAATCCAATGGCTTCCTTGATAAAGATGAGAGAGCAGTTTAAGCCCAGCCAAGCAGCCTCAAATCCAGGAGAGCACTGAACGAGCCGCCTGCAGGATTTACTCGACATCTCTGTCCTTTCCACCCGCCCCACCCCCCAGCCTACCCAGCTCCAAGCACCAGGGGGCTTTTAAAAAAATAATAACTTTATTGAGATGTCATTTACACACCATAAGCTTCATGCATTTTAAGTATACAATTCAATGACTTTCAGCAAATTTGCAGAATAATGCAACCATCACCACAATCCAATTTTAGAACATACCCATCATCCTAAATATATCCCTGGTGACCCTTTACCTAGGGAACTTTGACTTAGTAATTCTTGGGCAGGGCCTAAAAATATGTATTTGAACAAGTTCCTGGTTGAGTCTGGGACAGTGGTGTCTGGGGACCCATTCCATCTCAGCCACTATTGGAGGGACCTACCTGAAAATGCAAACTGAAGGGTGCTGCTCTTTGCTTAAAACCCTCCAGTAAATAAAAATCTGAGACACTTATTGGGTACTTGCTATGTGCCAGGCACTGTTCTAGGCACTGTACAGGCACTGCCTCTTTTCATCCACAAAACCATGCTATAAAGCAGGTACTATTATTACCTGGTAATAATAGGTACTATTACCTATTATTATTAATACTATTATTATTTCCACTTTGCTGAAGATGCTACTGAGGCACAAAGAAGCAATTTGATCCTGGGACCCTCCGATGTGGGACAGAGGCATCCTACCACCTGTGCCACCTTAGTTCCAGGTTTTTTGGCACATCTTGTCTTGGCTTTCCCTTGTGTCACTCTCCTGTTATGTCATCAACTTGCTGCGTGGCTCGGTGGGGCCTGACGGTGCACCCGCGCATGGGGCCTAGTGGCCCACGTGCCTTCTATATTTTCCTTTTTTAATTTTTACTGGGAGGTCCCAGGGATTGAAGCAGATCCCTCCATATGGGAGATGGATGCCCAATCATTTGAGCCACATCCGCCCCCCTGCTATATCACTTAAGGTTGACCAAAGATACCTAGAATTACAGTCATTTCCCATACAGGATGGTCATACAATAAATCAGGCTTAGTTTATCACCAGCACTCTAAAAGCCAGACCTAGGGAGAAAAACTAGGTCTGGGGACACATGCATGGTTTCTAATACAGCGAATGTTTAGCCTACTCTGATTTTCACAAAATCAGGACAGCGAGACTATTCGCATACAGCTGCCATTTTTAAAGCTGTGATATACACTAGGTCTCAGACCGCAGGGACACATACTGATTTTATTCTCTTCTGTATCCCCAGCACCACCACGGGGCCGTTCCATAGTGGGCACTCAGTAAATGCGTGTGTGAATGAGCAAGTGTGTGCATGAAGCTGCCTCCTCCGGGTTCCCTGACAAGGACTCTGTCTGGCTCATGTCTTCTTTCCACTTTAAGATGCCTGGATCTTTCCTAAAGCCACTTATGCAGGAGGTTAATTCAAGTGCTTTCCAGCTTAGCAAGCAATAAACAATTTGGTGCTGCAGTGAATTGTTCTGCGTGTTATATTTATGGATCTAAAGTGGGGGAGGGGCCGGGGGCATTATTAAGTTCTGTGTTACAAGACCATGTTACATGGTCTTCCTTAATTACTTTCCTCCCTTTAATTAGATGTTGGGATAGGGGGAGTTTGTGCCCAAAGGAGGGAAACTGAAAGTCATTGCAAAGAAGAAAAGGTGTTGGTGGCATCCTGCCATGTTAGGACAGCAGGCATCTGTGGGTGTCAGATGCAGAAGGTGAGGGAGGGGAGGGCATATCCTCTCTAAAAAAAAGACCCCAAGAATATCATTCATTCCCTGCACTCTCTCCTTGGCCCTCGCCAGGGGCCCTGTTTTTCCCTATGATTCTTTTATTTATTTATTTATTTTTTAAAAGATGCTTAGATTACATAAATGTTACACAAAAATTACAGGGATTCCCACGTTGCCCACCTCCCACACCTCCCACAACCTCCCACACAAACATCTTTCATTAGTGTGGCACATCACCTGCAATGGATATACACATCCTGGGGCTTTGCCACTAAGCATGAACCATAGTTCACATGGTAGACCACACTCTCCCCCACACAGTTCTGCATGTTATTTGAGGAGGTAAAATGGCCTATATCTGTCGTTGTGATTCTTTCCCTCCCAGTTCCTCCCATTCCACCTGCTGGGAACTGTTCGAGCCTCCTGCCTGCTGCCAGTGCCCATCTTCCTTCTGACTCCATTCAAAAGTCGCATGGTGAGCTGATGTCTGCGGCACACACGCCCCTTTGCAGTGTTGCAGCAAGGAGGCCTTGGGCATCTGTCCCCTTGGTTTGGCCGTCCCTAAGCCCAATGTTTCCTCCCCAACATAGGTCTAACTTTACACTCCTGTCCTAGAATCCCCTGCTTGTGAGCATCCAAACACATAACATGTGCCAGACACAGTGCCAAGCTTTACGTTGATTTCATGTGCCCCTCTCAGTGCCCCTGGGAGGTACAGGCTATGATCCGCGGTAACAGACTTGCCTGAACCACACAGCCAGGAGGCAATGCAGTAGGCATCTGAATCCATCCGCATCTTTCCCTTGCACGGCTACAGCCAAAGGAGAGTTTCTGCAAACTGAGAGGATGAGACGCGGCTTTCCAGAATGGACCCGAAGCACTGAGACAGCCAACACAGCTGCTCTGGCTACAGCAGGCGTGGGAGGGTGGGCAGGATTCCTTCAGGACCCAGTTGACAGGGGCCCGGCAGGGCCCACCATCCCTCACACGCGCCGGCCTCCCGCGCCAAGCCTCTTCCTCTTCTCCCCACTGCCTGTGGGGAGAAGAGCACTCCAAACCCAGCCCATCTGCTGCATTTTCCCGAGACTCCCGAGACGATCCAATTCCACACACCAGATGGGAAATAGCATGTACATTTCGGGTGGTGATTAGTGTTTTTGTTTTTTTCCCCCAAACGCTCACGTTAATGGAACTCCTTCCTGAAAGTAAATTGGAAAGACTTGGGTTTGATGGTGTCTCGTCAACCTCCACCTCCTCGCCCCTTCACGAAGCCAAGCACAGCCTCTCCATGCTCTTCGGGCAGGAGCCTCGCCCTCCACCTTGCCCCTCTGCCCAGGCCCACCTTCTCCACTGACCAGGGCCTCCCACTCTGCAGAGCAAAGCAGGGCCATTTTCAGGGCAAATAACTCCAGGGGAGGCTTCCCTCAGCTGGAAGGTGGAGGGTTGGGGCCAGCCAGGCCGCCCTTAGATACCATCACACCTCATGAAATCTGATTAACAGAGGGAGTTTGGATTTGCCAGGTCAGTCAGGACCTTCCTCAGGGTTTAGGACTTGAGAAGAAGTTCACATATAATGACAAATTTTTATAGCCTAGAACTTGGTTCTCCCTCTATTTGAACCAACATATGGGACATAGTAGGTGTCAACAGATGCTTGCTTGTTGAGTGCATGAATAAAAAGATAGATAAATAAAAGGATTTCTGTGCATGTGGTTATATATAACACTCATTTCCCTATATATTTGTAAATTCACAAACATACACACGCACATACACACTGCTTCTTCCCCAAACTAAGGAACTGAAATTAAGAAAATATATGTTACGTAATATATAGTATATATTTCTACAATATATATAAAATATATCATATCATATCAGTGTATATATAAAACATCAGAGGTGTCAGACACTTTACCAGGTACTTTCACATGTCATCTCATTCAATTTTCATAATCTTGTGAACACTGTTGTGTGGTTCAGAGAGGTCATGTAACTTGGCCAAGGTCCCACAGGTAGCAAGGATCAGAGGGGAGATTTGGGTCTAGGTGTAGCTGGCTCCAAAGGCCACAGGAATCCAGACAAAGGTTTGGAATGGGAAGTGACATGCTCCAGTTTGTGCTTTTAAAAATGGCTCTACACTCCCTGAATTGGGTAGATTGAGGCCGGACAGCTCAGGGGTTGGGAGATCTTCAGGGGCTTGTGAGCAGAACAGGTGTGGGGTGACAGGGCTGGTCTAGGATGGTGGCAGTGAAAACAGAGAAGGTAAAATATCACAGGCAGGGAAGCAGGTGTGGCTCAAGCGATTGGGCTCCTGCCTACCACATGGGAGGTCCCTGGTTCAGGTCCCAGTGCCTCCTAAAGAGGACGGAAAGCTGACGTGATGGGCAGGCGTGGCAAGCTGATGCAACAAGCTGACACAACAAGAGACACAAGAAGAAAAATAAACATACTGAGAGACACAAAAAGCAGGGAATTAAGGTGGCTCAAACGATTAGGCGCCTCCCTCTCATATCGGAGGTCCTGGGTTCGGTTCCCGGTGACTTCTAAAGAAACTAGGAAGATGAACAGACACAGCAAGTGCAAACAATGAGGGGGTGGGAAGAAATAAATAAAATAAATCTTAAAAAAAAATATTTCACAGGCAGGAGCCATTGACAGGTGTGAGCATCGAGGGAGGCTGGATGGACACCAGTGCCAGCCCAGGCATGGTTAGGGCTGGAGGGAAAACTGGCTTGGGGAAGGGGGTGATAAAGGACAATTTGGGACCATTGGGTTTGATATATAGACAGATGGTCAATTGGAAAAAAGGCTTTAGAGCTTGGAAAAGTGGTCAGAGGCTAGAGGTACAGATGTGGAAGTTTAATCTTCATGGGGACAGGAAAGAATCTATGAACAAGAATGAGATCCCATGAGAGTGGAGAGGAGAGGAGAAGCGGGAACAGAGCTTGAAAAGCTCCCTTACCTAAGCAGGGAAAAGAGTCGGGACGAGGCCGGCTGAGAACACACATGTGCAAGCGCGTGGACTCATGCCTGTAGTAAACACTGGGATGTATGTACACATGCTTGTATGTGTGGTCACACACATCAGCATACTCACATATGCATTTACAGACACACACACAAATGCACACACCTATGCATACATATGTGCATACACACACCCCCGTTATGAATGTACACTGACTCAGATAACCAGATGTGACCAGGTGAGAGCTTGGGGCTGAATCTCTCACAAAAGTGGTGAGAGGGAAGCGGGTGTGGCTCAGTGGATAGAGCCCCCGTTTACCATATGGGAGGCCTGGGTTCGCGTCCCAAGGCCTCCTTGTGAGGGCACGCCAGCCTGAGCGGTGCCGTGGGCTGATGCAGCAACCTCACGGCAGGAAGCGGGTATGGCGCAATGGATAGAGCACCCGTTTACCAGATGAAAGGCCCCGGGTTCGCTTCCCGGCGCCTCCTTGTGAGGGCAGGCCGGCTCGCGCGGTGCCCTGGGCTGATGCGGCAAGACCTCACAGCAAGGGGGAGATAAGCAGACACAG
>JAQZBX010093051.1:0-12197 GCA_029593785.1 Cabassous unicinctus
TTGGTAGGTTTGTCAAAAACCATTTGACTGTATAGGTGAGGATTTGTTTCTGGGTTCTCAATTCTATTCCATTGATCAATGTGTCTGTCTTTATGCCAGTACCATGCTGTTTTGACCACTGTAGTTTTGTAATATGTTTCAAAGTCAGGCAGTGAAATTCTCCCATGTTGCTCTTCTTTTTTTAGAATGCTCTTGGCTATTCAGGTGCATTTTCCCTTCCAAATGAATTTGGTTATTGCCTTCTCTAATTCTGTAAAGTAAACTGTTGGGATTTTGATTGGTATTCCATTGAATCTATAAATCAGTTTGGGTAAAACTGACATCATCATGATATTTATTCTTTCAATCATTGAACACAGAATGTCTCTCCATTTGCTTAGGTCTTTTAAAATTTCTTTTAAGCATTGTTTTGTAGTTTTCTGCATATAGGTCCTGTACTTCTTTGGCTAAATTGATTCCTAAGAATTTGAGTATTTTTGTTTCTATTGAAAATGGAATTTTCCCCCTGATTTCCTCCTCAGAGTGCTCAGTACTAGTATACAAAAACATTACTGATTTTTCCATGTTGATCGTGTATCCTGTCACTTTGCTGAACTCATTTATTAGCTCAAGTAGCTTTGTTGTGGATACCTCAGGATTTTCTAAGTATGGGATCATGTCATCCACAAACAGGAAGAGTTTTACTTCCCCTTTTCTTATTTGGATGCCTTCAATTTTTTTCTTGTCTAATTGCCCTATCTAGAACTTCTAGTACAATATTGAATAACAATGGTGACAGTGGGCATCCTTGTCTTGTTCCCAATCTTAGAGGGAAAGTTTTCAACATTTCCCCATTGAGTATGATATTGGCTGTGGGTTTTTCATATATGCTGTTTATCATATTGAGGAACTGTCCTTCCATTCCTATCTTATGAAGTTTTTTTTTATCAAAAAAGATTGCTGGATTTTATTGAATGTCTTTTCTGCATCGATTGAGATTATCATGTGTTTTTTTCCTTTCAATTTGTTAATGTGGTGTATTATGTTGATTGATTTTCTTGTGTTGAACAGTCTTGCATACCAGTAATAAATCCCATTTGTTCATGATGTATAAGTTTTTTGATATGCCATTGGATTCAATTTGCAAGTATTTTTTTGAGAATTTTTGCAGCTATGTTCATTAGAGAGATTGGTCTGTAATTTTCTTTTCTTGTAGTATCTTAATCTGGCTTTGGTATTAAGTTTATGTTGGCTTCAAAAAATATGTTGAGTAATTTTCCCTCCTCTTCAATTTTTTGGAAGAGTTTAAACAGGATTGGTGTTAATTCTTTTCAAAATGCTTGGTAGAACTCACCTGTGAAGCCATCTGGTCCTGAACTTTTCTTTGCTGGGAGGTTTTTGGTGATGGATTCAATCTCCTTAAATGGGATTGATTTGTTAAGTTCTTCTATTTCTTGTAGTGTCAGTGTGGGTTGGTTGTGCATTTGTATGAATTTGTCCATTTCATGTAGGTTGTCTAGTTTGCTAGCATACAGTTTCTCATAATACCCACTTATGATTCTTTTTATTTCTGTGGGGTCATTTGTAACATCTCCCTTTCATTTCTGATTGTATTTATTTGCATCTTCTCTCTTTTTTTCTTTCTTAGTCTAGTTAAGTGTTTGTCAATTTTATTGATCTTCTCAAAGAACCAAATTTTGGTTTTGTTGATTTTCTCTATTAATTTTTGGTTTCATTTTCATTTATTTCTGCTCTAATCTTTATTATTTCTTTCCTTATACTTGCTTTGGGATCAGTTTGCTGTTCGTTTTCTAGTTTCTCTAGTTGATCAGTTAAATCTTTGAGTTTAGCTCTTTCTTGTTTTTTAATACAGGCATTTAGAGCTATAAATTCCCCTCTGAAGGCTGTATTTGCATATCCCATAAATTTTGATAATTTGTATTCTCATTTTCATTTGTCTCAATATATTTATTGATTTCACTTGCAATTTCTTCCCTGATCCACTGATTATTTAGGAGTGTTTTGTTTAGCCTCCACACCTTTGCAAATTTACTGTTTTCCTCTCTATTATTGATTTCCAGTTTCATTCCCTTATGATCTGAGAAGGTGCTTTGATTAATTTCAATCTTTTTATATTTATTGAGAGCTGCATTGTGCCTTAACATGTGGTCTATCCTGGAGAAAGTTCCTTGGGCCCTTGAGAAGAATGTATTACCCACTGAGTTTGGATGCAGTGTTCTTTATATGTCTGTTAGGTCTAACTCATTTATCATATTGTTCAAGTTCTCTGTTTCCTTGTTTATCTTCTGTCTAGTTGTTCTATCTAATGAACTGAGTGGGGTGTTGAAGTCTTCAATGATTATTGTACAGATGTCTATTTCTCCCTTCAGTTTTGCCAGAGTTTGTCTCATGTGTTTTGGGACACCCTGGTTAGATGCACAGATATTTATGAGTGTTATATCTTCCTGGTAGATTGTCCCTTTTATTAATATATAATGGCCTTCTGTATCTCTTATAATTTTTTGCACTTAAGTCTGATTTGTCTGATATTAGTATAGCTACCCCTGCTCTTTTCTGGTTACTATTCATGTGGAATATCTTTTTCCAACCTTTCAGTTTCAGGTGGTTTGTATCTCTGGGTCTAAGGTGAGGTTCTTGTAAGCAGCATATGGATGGCTCATGTTTTCTTTTTATCCATTCTGTCAGTCTGAATCATTTGGTTGGGGAGTTTAATCAATTCACATTCAATGATATTATTGTAAATGCACTATTTACTTCCTCCATTTTATTCTTTGGTTTTCATATGTCATATCTTATTTTTTGCTGTCTTTTTACTCTTTAAGTTATCCTTTCTGCTATTCCTTTTTTCTATACTCTCCTCCAAGCCTGCCTCTCCTGTCTTTTTCTTTCAGGTTCTAAGGCTTCCTTTAATATTTCCTGCAAAGTTGGATTCTTTTTTGCAAACTCTTAGTTTCTGTTTGTTTGTGAATATTTTATACTAACCTTCATATTTGAAGGACAATTTTGCTGGATAAAGAATTCTTGGTTGGCAGTTTTTCTCTTTCAGTATCCTAATTGTATCAAACTACTGTCTTCTTGCTTCCTTTGTTTCTGAAGAGAAATCTGTGCTAAGTCTTACTGGACATCCTTTGTATATGATGGTTTGCTTCTCCCTTGCCACTCTGAGAATTTTCTCTTTATCTTTGACACTCTGAGTAGTATGTGTCTTGGCAACAGTCTATTTGGATTTACTCTGATTGGTGTACAGTGTGCTTCTTGGACTTGTAACTTCATATATTTCATGATAGTTGGGAAATTTTCAGCTGTTATTTCCTCAAATACTCTTTCTGCCCCCTTTCCCTTCTCTTTTCTTTCTGGAACTCCCATGACACATATGTTGCTGCATTTTGTGTTGTCATTTAACTTTCTGAGCCCTTGCTCAATATTTTTTCTTTCTTTTCTCTCTCTGTTTTTTTCTCCAATTTTAACTGTTCTGTCTTTGGTATCACCTATTGTTTCTTCTGTCATTTTGAGTCTGCTGTTGTATGCTTCAAATGTGTTTTTGATTGCACATATTGTGTCTTTTATCCCCATGAGCTCTGTTAATTTTCTGTTCAGGATTTCAAATTCTTCTTTGCGCTCCCGCAATGTCTTCTTGATGTCATTCATCTCTTTAACCATATATTGTTCCAACTCATTAATTTGATTTTGGAAATTTGTGCACAATTCACTGATTAGTTCTCTCAAATTCTGCATCTTTTCTGGGGCTTTGATATATTCCTTTTCTTTGGCCATGTTTTCTATTTTTTTAGGATGGCTCATAATTTTTTGCTGATATCTAGACATCTGACTGGGATATAGTTTACTCAGATGCTCAATTTCTTTCTCAGTTGCAGGAATTTAGTGGCAGGAGTCTGAGTTACCTCTCTTCTTTGATTCTTGGCTTGACCTGGATTGTTAGGAATATCCTGCTGGTTGCTCAAACCTGTACAGTGGACACAGTAATTGGTTGTAGAGTCACTTCCTAGGGCCTTGGGAGGGAGGCTATATTGGCTGGAAAAAGCCTCTCCTACTTATTTTTAATATTCTTACATGCAGTTCCTTGGTCTTCCAGAAGATGGTGCTCTTTGTCAGCTCTCAGTTTAATGCCTGGTTGGAGTGTTGCAACACAGACCAGATTAATGTGATAGAGCTTTGGGTCTGGAGGCTATGAGACTTATAATTCAAACTTTCTCTGAGACAGTTTTCCAGCCTTCTCTGGAAACCCTCTCCCTTTTCCTGGCTAGGAAATATTTCCACTCCCCTGAGTCCTCAACAATCAGTCCCTGTTAGTAGAGGCAGAGATTGGGAGGGTTGTATATCTTTAGTCCCCCTGCCAGCTCCCAAGGCAAACAATGGTGCAGCCCCACCTGGCCTGGACAGGCTCCTGGGACACAGCAGACCAAATTTGTTAGTCAAAAGCTGTATCAGCCTTAGGCTGTCTCTCTCTCTCTCTCCTTTCCTGGGGCATCAATAATTAGTCCAAGCTAGAAGAGAGGGAGATTGTGAGGGTTGGGTTTCTCCAGTCCTTCACTGGCTCTCAGGGCAAACCACGTGTGGTCCCTACTGGACTTGAAGGGCTTGTGGAGCTCAGCAGAACAAATTTGTGAGTCCAATGCTGAGTCAGCCTTAGACTGTGTCCCTCTCTCTCCCCTTACCTGGGGTCGTAGATCCCTGGAGCCCCCTTTGTCTGTAGTCACAGGCCCAGAGGCCTGAGAATTCTAAAGTGTCTTTAATGTTGGGGATGGTGCCAGCAACAGTAGCTGCTGGTTTCAATTCACAGTTCTGTCATTTCAATTTCCCTCCTTTGTCCCTCTCTCCTCTGGGTTGTGTCCGGCCTTTGCCTGATGTCCTAAACCCTAGAAGATCTTTTTCTAGTTTGTTTCAGCCCATCCTCTAGGTATTTTTCTGGAGGAGAAGAGAGTCCCATGTCTTCTTAGTGTGCTTATCCTTCTTTACTGTAGAGTGGTTTCCTTGAGATACTAGGTAATATATCCAGTATATCCTGTGTGGTCCACCATTTTGACAGTTTGGCTGGAATGATGTGGGGTGATGGTCAAAGGCTTATAGAGCTGACAGATTTGCTTAGGATGGAGGCTCTAGCAAAAGCCTCTATCATTGGGACAAACAACAAATTGCCCAGGAAACAAACAGGCAAACAGGCAGACAGGCAGACAGAGAGACACACATCCCAGGATCCCATCACACACAGAAAAGCTGGCATGAAGATGCCAGAAGCAGAGGCAAATCCTCGAATGTCAGCTAATTCCCAGCCCAGTGTCTGAACCCCTGAGCCTCTTTCCCTGAGGTTGGAGGGCACAAGTTGGCTGCAGGTTGACTTTGGGCTGGGATCTCTTCTCTGGGATGAGGGGAGAGGGCCAAGTGGCCTGTTGTAATAGATCTTAGAGTCAAGTGGGTGGATACCACCAAGAAACAAAGCAGGGAGTCAATCTAGCAACTTAGGAGGTTTGCAAAGGGGGGGCTCCCTTGCTGGGGAGAACTCTGAAATGTCCCCCAAGAGATAGCCCATTAAGAAAAGGAACCCCCAAAAGATGGGAAGTGACTGACACATTCCTGAGGTCTTGGAAACAGCACCAAATGTGTTTCAATCACCCTCAGAAGGATGGTCAGGAGCTCTGTGACTGCCCAGGGCAGAATCCACTGTGGCAGGCAAGCCTAGTTGAGCGGTGCCTGGTGAGGGGTCAGGAGGGTGTGGGCAAGTGCTTTTGGGTGAGGTGTTGGGGCAGCACCAAACCTAAGCCAATCACACCTGCATGTCAATATCTCTAATCCACAAGGGCCTTTCTGAGGAAGGCTGCCCTCAGACAGCAAAGGCACAGGAGGTGGTACTTTAGACACTACCCACTACACTGGGCTGTGGAGGTTTCTGGCCTCCACAGGGAATCCCAGGAAATTCTGGAGCCCCATCTCTCCTTGCAGACCCCTTGAGATCTGCCTCTCCAAGGCCATCCAAGTTCCCAGCTTCAAGGGCATCTCCTCTTAGTTGATGATGACTTCAGATGGCTTGACTCCAAGCCTATGTCTGCCAGTCTCCATCGTAGCACCTGGCTACGTGTTTCCTGGTGTTTCCTGCCATAGCAGACCAGATCAGAGCCATGATTTGGCTCCTACTCCTGAGTTGAGCAGATCACCCATTGCACAGTGAGTGCGTGCTGCTGAATTTGCATGGGTGGACCAGGTAAGACCTTGGTGTCAGAGGCTCCCCCACACCCAATCTTCTGGGTAGATGTCTGCTTTCCACCTTGGATGGTTCCAATTGAGCTGAGGGCTAAGGATGAAGCCTGGACCAGAACACATGCACTCAGTTTAGGGAAGCCAGCAGCAGGACTGCCATGGCAACATGGGTGGGAAGACACTTTGTGGGAGAGGTGTACTTTTTGGGAAGATAGACATGGGGACAGCTTGGTCAGGGCTCCCTAGAGGAGAGATGTTCCTGAGTTTTGGGTGGAAAACAAGACCTTAGCTATCCTCCTTACCCTAGTTTGGTGCACTCAGTCAAGACCACTGGGTGGCCAGAACCTTGGTCAGATGTAGTGCCCAAGGACATCCTAGGAAAGGCCTGCCAGGCTGGGCAGCTGCTCACAGGGCAGGCCATCAGTATGTGCTGGGAGTTCTGGTTGGACATGGCAAGAGCATGTATGGGGTACCTGTGGGCTTGGAATAGGGGTGTGTGTGGTTGTTGGGTGGGGGTGGGTGGCTTTCTAGAGACTGAGCCAGGCTGGGCAGGGTGGAGCAGCACAGAGAGCCCAAGGGTACACCCCTGTGGATGCCCAACTTGGTAGGATGTCAGAATCCAAGTGGAGGCAGGCCTCTTTGGAAACTGCCTAGTGAAGTGTCTGGTAACCTGGTGTGTGGTCTGCTATATGATTAGCTGGGCACTATTAGGGCCATCTCAATGCCTGGCCTGTCTTCTGGCTGCTGCCCTTACCCTCAGGGTATGGGCAAAAGCCAAGAGTGAGGCATACCACAGTGGCCAGGGCACCTGGGTGACTGGTGGTGGTAAACAGGTTCCACAGCCCACAGCTGGGCTCCAGGTACCCATAGCCCCTGTAGCTGGACAAGTTTCAACAACAATGCACAGCACAGTCTCTTGAGGCTCCACGCTGTGGAAACCAGCATCTGGCTATAGCACAATGAACATGTCCAATATAGATTGATGTCTGATCTCTAAAGCTAATCTGGGTGGGGTCTGGTTAGTACTTGAATGGGAGACTGCTTGGGAATACTAGATGTTGTAGTATTTTGCCAGCAGCATTTCTTTCACACATGCACACTCTTTCTTTTTCTCTCTCCCCTCTTCTTTTGGCAGCCTCCACCCAGAGTATGACTCCTTCCAGTCAGTGCATCCTGTCCCTTTGCAACAGCTCTGAATGGGCACCATCATCTCCACCATGCCCCATGCCCATTGGGGCACAGGCAGCTCCATCCCAACCATTCATTGGATCTCCCCAACCAACACAAACCCAGGCTTGGCAGGGTCAGTGAAAACCCTGACTGTAAAATCAAAGAACCCTCACCTGCTAGACCTCTTCTCAGCCATTGGGGCCCTAACTCCCTTTGGCACCTGCATGCAAATGGTGCCCAACAGGAACCACCCTTTTCCTTTGCTGCCTTTCCTGGCACAATAGGGATGAGATGAGGGAGCAATCCCTTCCCTTTGCAACTGGGCCCCATTCTACACACTCCCATTGTCCTCCAGGCCCCAGAGTATAAGACCCATCATCCATGCCTCAGGCCCCCTTGGGCACGTTCATGACCACTGATCTCTAGCAACCATGCATGGCATTTTCAGCAACTCCAAGGAGCCCCTTTTTGATGAAGGAGAAACAACAGTTTGGGAAACCAACAGACAAGCACACAGACAGACATACCAGTGGCCCATCAGTCCTCCTATATGGGCTGGCAGGGTTTGGAAGGTAAGGAAGATGCCACAAGAGACCACTGGTGGCAGCAGCAGCACTTCCTGGGGAATCAACCTTATTGGTTCCCAGCCCCAGGGCATTGCTTTCCTCTCCAGGCCTAGGCTAAGCACAAGTTTCTGGCTCACTAGTCCCTCTCCATCCTGAGCTCTCTTCCTTGTCCACCAGTCACCCACTGGATCAGAGTGCCCAAGTCCAGAGCTTGTGGCCCCTATTCCATATGGCTACATCCCTGAGCTTCCTTCCCTCTGGATCAGAGGACCCAGGCTGCCTTCATATCTGCCCTGTGCCAGGATCCATTCTCAGGGATAAGAGGGGAGCTAGCTGAGTGGATTGCTCTCCTGGAACTTAGAGTTGAGTGGGTGAAGGCCAATGGGAAACAGATCAGGGAGTTGCTCTAGAGTAGGGGAGGTTTGCTCTTTGCCCACAAACAGCAAAGGCATAGAAGGCATGAGTGAAGGTCAGGGTCTATGACAGAGATCTTATAGGATTCACAGAGGCTGAAGATAGCTGCTGATGACATGGCCATGGATTAAGAAAATGGATGAATAAGGTTAGGCAGAAATTATCATTTTTCCTAGTTTGACAGGACAGGGTGTCTCAGCTTTCTTCTTAACCCAACCTAGAATTTGTGACTGTTTACATCCTTCCTTCAGTTTCTATCATAGGTTTCTAAAGTTTGTAGAATGTAACATTACAGTTTTGTAAATATGTTCATTCTTAGTTAGTTTTGTATTTCAGTGCACAATTTATTTGAACAATGTTATAAGTTTCATAGAGATTATGCATATAAAGAAAAGGTCTCATTGAATTTTAACATCATTATTGCTCCTTTTAACATATTTTTTTATTGTTTGTAAAAGTTTTCAGGTTTTTCCAAACATTTAATTATTCAGTAGCTTGAAGTACCTTAAATTCTTACCATAATTATCATACAAAGAGAAATGTCAGAAGAAGACACAGGTAGTTTATTCCACCTTGAATGTACACTGGTAACTGGTAGCCATTAGTTAAGCAATTTGCATTGCCAGGTCTACAGCCCTAGGGATATTTGTCATCTATCAGAGCAATACTCTTGCATTTTCAAAGAAGAGTGGTTATGCATCAAATATTAGAGGTGAAAAACTAAGATTTGTTTCTTTCCACCCACCCTGTTACAAACATGAGTCTAATTAAAAAACAGACCACCCCTCTCACAAACTATCAGTAAGCACAGTAATCTCCAACTTTGCCAAGAAATGTGTGGGTATTTGTTTACATACCAGGCTTAAGCACCAAGGCACAGTTGACTGTCACATAAGTTTATATTCCATAAATTCCACAAGCTGTGCCCTCAAAGAGGAAGTCAGCATTGCCCTGAGACACAGGCCTTTGAAATACAAAATTGATTTTCCTACACTTAATCTCATCTATTTGGTTGCAACTTATCCTCATGATGAAGTCACTCTTTGCTTTTCTGTATGAATCCCAGCCATTTAAATGAAAGGTTCCAGATAGTATCTTACCCTCAGCTTTCTCTCCCTGTCATTTCTGGTTCTTCTTACTTCAGGAAGGGCTCCAATGATATTAAATCTTGTCCAAACCATGCTTTCTGCTGTTCTGGGAATCTATTTTAAACTCCATGGCACAAATTGCCAAAAGTGGCTAACAAGTCAGGAAGAGCTGAGATAAATTTTCTCCAACCACTCAACATCTCATCTTGTGCTACTATTTGGTCTTTCATCCCTTATTTCTTGTGCCAAATCATCTACCCTCCCCCAAAGGACCTACACATTATTAACTAAAAAGCCTACTCTAGGACTTCACGCTATGGTCATATAAAAAGATTCATGCATTCTCTCTCCAAAATATGACTCTGAGACGTAAAATTTAACCAAAGAATCATTTGAGCTCTTGGAGAAGAGATCAAAGACATACAATAATCTTAGTACCATTTATGCTTCAAAGAAGATTGGGAGTCTGTGGTATCTGATCTGAGTTTGCTCCCATTCCATTCCCTATTCAAGATTGGTCATTGTAGAGGTGATGCCAAGGCAGGATAGGCATTGAGAACATGAGCACATCTCACACAGTCAAAAAGGGCTCATTGGGAGACAACTAGCAAGATGGCAGCAGAGTAAAGAGCACTGAGAATCAGCTCCTGCTACAGGGCAGTTGGTGATCACACAGAGCTACCTAGAGAACTTTTGGGGGGCTCCATGGGACCAGAAGAGCATCCTGCAACATTTTTGAAAGGATGGAAGGAGGGGACTGCCCATATGCAGATAAGATTCTTAAGTAGAGCTCTCCACATCATGGAGGCCGGGGCCCATCTTCCACGGGAGGCACAAGCCACCTCGGGAGATGTTCTGCAGCTTGAATTGAAAGCTCCACTTCCCAAAAATGGGGAAGAAAGAGACCATTGGGCACAAACATCAGCTACTGATTAGTAAATTTGGTAGGCTAAAGTATAATACTTAGAACAGCTAAAGTTTGAACCTCTCCAAGTCAGAAAGAGGTTGGTAGCTGCCATCTTAACTCCACACCTGACATGAGGGGAAGCGGGGCT
This sequence comes from Cabassous unicinctus, assembly GCA_029593785.1. Classification (NCBI taxonomy): domain Eukaryota; kingdom Metazoa; phylum Chordata; class Mammalia; order Cingulata; family Chlamyphoridae; genus Cabassous; species Cabassous unicinctus. The sequence continues at coordinate 10,507 of JAQZBX010093051.1, forward strand.
GACTGAAAATCACAGTGCTGGTAGGGGCCGACTTCTTTCCATCTGGATCAGATTGCCACTCTAGCCTAAGCCCCAGGCCCACCTCGGGCAGGGAGGAAGCTTGGGGGAGCTGCACCAGCCTCTCCTGGAAATTACAGGCCATGGCGCAGAGGCCAGTGATCATCCTACTTTGGCAGTGCAAGCCACCCCAGGAGCTATTCTGTGGCAGGAATTGGAAGATCCATTTCCCAAAAACAGGGGAGGAAGAGACAAGTGGCTACTGATTTCAGCTACTGATTAGTAAATTCAGCTGGCTAAAGTATAACCCTAAGATCAGCTGAAGTTTGAGCCTGTCCAAGACAGAAGGAGGCCAGTAGACACCATTTTGACACCACCCCCAGCATGAGGAGAAGCCGGGCTGATTGAAAATCACAGTAACAGTAGAGAATGGTTTCTTTCACACAGATTGGCCTGTAGCCCTGACCTAGGCTGGGAGGAAGCTGTTGGGCCTGGCACTAGCCTATCCAGATAACTGCAGGTACATGTAGCTGGCACAGACTGAATAATCAGAAGTCTACCAGGGCAACTGTAATCATTTTGGATCTGCACTGCATAGATTGCTGCCCACATCTGCAGCTCCATCCCTGTCCTAGGCAGGGGAGAAAGGGGCATGAAGCTTCATCAGTCTGTCTAGGTAACTACAGTCTAGGCCTGCAGGAGTTGGATTATTCCACACAGCTGTGCTCTGTCCCCAACCCTGGCAAAGGAGAAAGTTGGGAGAAGCTTCATTGGTCTTTGGGGCAATGAAGGCAGCTTGAGCTTCCACAGCTTATAGCACCAACCACATCCTTGGCTCCTTCTACATAACCAGCAAGGGAGAAGGGGAGGAAGCCCTAAACCAAAGAGAAAACAACACCCAGAATAAATATTCTAGTAAGCCAGATGCCAAGACACCAACAAAAAATTACAATCCACTCCAAGAAACAGGAAGATATGGCTCAATTAAAGGAACAAGATAAGCCTCCAGATGACTTGAGACAACTAATCATAGATTTTAAAAAAAATCTCCTTAATAAATTCAATGAGAGAGCAAGAATTATGATGGCATCAGTTTAAAAGGGTACTCACTGACTAGCACTCTGGGGACAGCCAATTGTGGACAGGGTCTCGCCTGAGGGTATGTGATGTGGGTGCACAGAGCGAGAAGCTTGGGTCATCTAGCAGCGGGCAGATGGACGGCGTGGAGTGATCGGTGGAGATTCATGAGTTTTGAGCCTACCTGTGGTGGTTAACACATATGGCTGAGCCCCATCCTCAGGGAAAACGGCTGGTTAGAGCTGTACTCCTGCACCCGCGACTCCCGCTCCCGGTGTGATGGAGCATACTCTGAGGAAGGGAGGGCTCTGACAGAAGGTGGAGAGGGGTTTAACTTCTGTGGATTTGGCTATCTGGACCCCCTCATAGTTTTAGGGAGCAGATAAGCCAGCTTGAAACAGCGCCAGGCTGAGGGCAGAGGTGAATCTGCTGAGGAAACCTGATTTACCCAGCAGCCCGCTGACACTGAGGCTTGGCCCCAGAGGGGGCAGAGTCAGCCAATTTTATCACTCTGCACTGACAAGCATCAGATCTCTTGCTCCCCTGGGGAGGCCAGGGAGTGGGAAGGGCTTGATTAGTTTCCATGAGCCTATTTAGGGTCCCCTCGGTGAAGGGGG
>JAQZBX010093052.1:0-12198 GCA_029593785.1 Cabassous unicinctus
TATACTCAGGTTCAAAAAGCAGTTTCCCTGTTGTTGTTATCATTGCTAATCTTTCTATAAAAACAACTCAATGAAATCAAAAGTGTCAAGGAAACTTCTCTGGTTCTAACAGGTAGGACTACCTTGATAATCCATTGCCCCAAAATTGATGTTAAGTTCTTATTCTCAACTAAGCATCCCTACCTTCTTCAAAGAGACAACTCAATATTAAGATATGAGCAAAAGACTTCAAAAGACTCTTCCCTGAAGAAGATATGTATATGGCTAGAAAGCAGAATAAAATAGGCTCTACACCATTAACCATTTGACAAATGCAAATCAAAATCCCAATGAGGGACCATTTCACAACCACTAGAATGGCTATTATTTAAAAAATATGAAAATATATTGCAAGTGATGGAGAGGATGTGGAGAAATAGAAACACACATTCAGTGCTGATGGCACTGTTTAATGTTGAAGACACTGTGGAAGAAAGTTTATCATTTCTTCAGAAAGCTAAGTACAGTATAACCATATGACCTAGGAATCCCACAATATATATAAAAAAGCAAGAACTCCTACAGATATTTAAACACTGATGTTCATATCAGCATTACTTGCAGGAGATGGAAACAAACGAAGCGTCCATCAAGTGATGAATGAAAAAAAAGGTGATGTATACACACAAGGAAATTTTATTCAGAAACAAAAAGAATGCAGCTTTGATTCATGCAACAAAATGGATGAACTTTGATGATGTTCTGTTGAGTGAAATATGCCAGACAAAAAATGACAGATATTGTATAATTTCACTGGCTTTATGTAATTAGGATAAGAAAATTTATAGAGCAGAATTTAGAATATAGGTTACTATGGTCTGGGGTGGTGGTAGGTAATGCAAAGTTAAACCTTTAACTGTACAGAATTTCAATTTGGTTTGAATGTAAATTTCTGATAAAGGATGGTCGTGATGGTAGCACAAATTTATTAATGTAATTACAGCAATGAATTACACATGTGAGCCTGGTTAAAAGGGGAATTTTAGGTCTTGTATATGTTACTAGGATAAAGTTAAAAGAAAAAGCATAAGTCTGTAAAACATAGTGAAGCCCTGTGTAAAGATTGGAGTATATAGATAATAGTTCAATTATAAAAAAATATACTTTCCTGAATTATAACAAATATAACACACTAATGTGAGGTGTTATATGGTAAATATATTTTATATAATTAATGCATGCAATTTCGGTGAACCTAAAATTTCTCTAACAAAAAATTAATAATATTTGAAAAAAAAGTATGTGCTAGTAAAAAATATTCCATCTTTGATTGATTCACTTTTATCAGTATTTTAACATCTCTATATTTTAAAGGAATAATTATTGATAAAAAATATTCTAATGATGTTCTATTCCTTTATATTTAATCTTATAATAAAGAGAATGTATATTTCTGCATGTGTATTAACCTAGTTGATTAATTTTGATTTAAATAAAAATTTCTTCCCAATACATTATCTCCAGTGAAAGAAATGAAGCCCAACTCTCTCACTGCTTGAAAATGGACAAGTCACCAATTGTTTCTGACCTAAAGATATATCTTTTTTCAAAAATGCATAAATAAACATAACTCATAGCTTCTATGGAAAAAAATTTAACACATGGAAATATGTCTTAAAGACATGATCATTTCCATAATTTTTCTTTCATTCCCCTTAACCTACCATGCAAACAATCATATTCTAGACAAGGCTAAGAAATATTGTGAATGTGCAGGGTTATATTATAGACCACTCTACCACAGATGTTGAAATAGTCATTAGTATATATTTTATAATATTCTCCATAGTGTTTCTAATTGAAATAGTTTTGAGCACTGTTTGCTGAAAACTGTCCTTGTTAATGAGGGCACATGTTCAGGAAAGGACTTTAAGTATACCAGTCTCTGACAACTGGCTCTGTGGTAGACACACCCTAATTTCTAATGAAACCTTAATATGTTAGGATACCCACTGTATGTTTAGGTAAAATTACAAACCTTTGAGGAATTCTTTCATTTAAAGATGATGAATGAACTTTAAAGGGGAAATATTGAATGAGCTTTACAAGAATGTGTTTTAAAAGGGAGTTTCTCAACATCATTGCCTATTTAGCATTTCTTTTCTTCACCCTTTTTGCTCTTAATATTGATAGGAATCTGGAGATGCAGTAGACTTCTTATAAACACGAACACAAAAACATTAAGATGAAAGATCTCTACTCTGAGAATGACAGATAAGTGTGGGAAATAACATGCATTAACTCTCTATTAGCTCCTTTTTACTGTAAAAATAATGGTCCCTTCAAAGTCTGTATATATAAAAACATAATATTTTAATTGTAACAGTGTTATAATGTTTCAATATATGATAGAAATATGTATACAATGTTATTTTTAAATATTCTTTGTCCAATTCAAATTTTATATATCACTTCACACATTCCATATTCTAGTTTTGAATACTTGCAAACACACATAGGCTGATGGATATTAAATGAAGATTACATTGAACTAATACAAAAATTTGAGGAGTATTAGTTTTTTCATATTTCAATTTAATCCATGTGCAGATTACATTCCTCAAATTATTTATGATATTCCTTTTTTCTCAAAACTAATATACATCTGAAGGGGATAACACATTATTTACATTGTTCGTAGGAATTTATTGATATAAGATGTATATATATTTTATGCCAATCTTAAATTTCATTTTGTAATCTTTCATGTCTAATATATAGATATAAAATTTATTTTTAATTTAATCAATTTAACATCATTTTCAAATTTTTCTACTTTTTATACATGTAAGTAAGACGTAAGCTTCCTGCAAAGTACAATTGTTATTTAATTCATGATGTTTAATTCATTATACTTTCTAGTTTTCATCACAATCTTTTCTTACCCATGCATTAAACCTTCTGGAGTTGTTTTTTTCACACTAACATACAAAGACTTTGTGATCCAGAAATCCTTTTCTACATATATTTACACATCAAAATGTGTGTATTTACATACCAAATCAATTACTAGAATGTTCACATAAGAAATAGTCATATTAGTTGTGATAGTTAGGCTAATGTGTCAACTCAGCCAGGTAATTGGGTACAGGTGTTAGGTCCAGCAAGCACTGGGCTAATTGTAATACAAGAGCATTTATGGACTTCGATCACCAGTGAGTTTGCTGCACGGATGGCTGATTACATCTGCATCAATCAGGAAGATTGCATCAGCAATGGGTGAAGCTTTTATCCAATCAGTTGAAAGCCTTAAAATGGGAAGTGATTTCAACATTCAGAGAGAATATGCCAGCTCATCTTTGGACAGCCAGCTTCTCCCAGAAACTCATCAAGAACCTTTCATCGGACTTTCATTGGCACCCCTGGCTTACCGCCTGCCTGCGGAACCTGAACTTGTGCATCCCCACGGTCGCATGAGAGACTCATAAAATCTCATATTATTGACGGATATCTCCTGTTGATTCTGTTTCATGAGAGAACCCTGAAAAATACAATAGTCCAGAATGGAAATAATCCAAAAATCCAGCCCAAGTAATATGCTTAAATAAATCTATTGTCATCATCTAATGGAATGCCAGACAATAATGGTAATTAATTAACTCTTTCCTAATACAGCAACATGTGTGAATCTCACAAAAATAACTAAAATGAAAGTAACCAATATGATTCCATGTATATAATTTTAAAAACTTATATAATCACTGATGTCAAGTAATTATTGTGGTCTTACTGGGGCAAATAATGGGTAATGAAAGATACAGGAAATGAAGTGGCTGTCTCATGTATTGTCAATATCCTATTAACAACATAAAAGTGTGTTCATTTTGTGAGACTTCATCTTATGATTCATGAGCTTATGTCTTTTGTTTCTGTTTAAACCAATTTAAATGTCTTCAAACAATGATTTGCTTAAAAATATGTTAACTATTTAACTTCTGACATTAAATTTTAGTGATATATGCTAGTATATCATACAGATGGATGCAGATAAAATGCTAGGAAAAATGACAAATGATTCTATCAATCAAAAGTCAAAATGTATTAAACACTTATGTCAAAATATATTTAAAAACATGCTAAATATGAAGCTAACATTTGGACATAAAATATATGTCTTTGACTAATGATCTCCTCTACACATATAAATTGGGAAGTGTTCAGTGTGGAAAAAATGTAAATTACATTCGTTATGACTTTTTATGTTTTGCATATCATTTACATTGTAAAATCATTTTTATTTTTCTTGCTTGATACTGTGTTATATAAATTTTTAATCTTATGTGAAAGAGCATTTTGTATAAGACAAATTGTTCACACCTATGAGGAACATCATCTGAAGGAAACTGTGCCAAATAAAATATTATTTTAGAAAAATTCAATTGTCAAAAATTGAAATGCTTTAAATAACAGGTCTGAGTTATACAGAAGATGTCAGTCAACAAGATATCATTTAATCCTCTTGTGAAAGTTAAATGTTGCAACCATTACAGAAGTAATTGATATTTTTCTGTAACCATGAAATTATTCCTGTCATATGAAACCTTGATTCTAGTAATGATTATATACCTAATATAAATTTTTGTAATGGGAAACAGGAGACTAGTGCAACAATGTACATAACAAAAGTACATATATATAAATATGTAGTATAGTCATTGAAAAGAAAGTTATTAATGAACTAAACACAATGTGACACAGTTAAGCAAATACTTTAATATAAAATAATAGAGAAATAAACAATTCAACTATGTTCTTAGTTAAGTAATGGATTTACATGCATATTACAAACTGAATTAAACCATTGATGGGAAAATAGACATGTTTTACTTGAACCAAGAATGAGGGCTTCAACTGGGCATTTCAAATTGTCATTTGGATAATGGATACTAAGGCACTGTCAATGAATTTCTAAAATATCTTCTTCCAATATCATTGCTCATGCATGACTGGAACACTGATTTAATTTTAATGTAATGGTATAATGACATATCCAAATGTGAATTTAGCACCATGTGTTAGAGAATTAGATGGCCTTGTCTTCACCATTTAGGCACCAATACATTCCCAATAATTGTTATTGGGATCTAAAATATTAGAACCTATTCAGAAAACAGTTTGCATGTTTCTATTAAAATTAAACATATGTCTATCTTAACTTTGGTAAATCAAATGATTTTTATTTATATACCCCCAAAATTTAAGTTTATATGCCCTCAAAAATTTTGTTCAAGAAACTTATGACAATTTATTCACAATAATTGTATATGTCTAATTTGAAAATAAGAGTGAGAAAGATAGAAAGAACAAATGAAAGAGAAAGAAAGAAAGAGAGTAAGAAAGAAGAAAGAAGAAAGAAAGGAAGGAAGGAGAGAGGGAGGGAGGGAGGGAGGATGGAGGGAAGGACAATGATTGAATGCATGTATGCAATTTGTTTTGCATAACTGTTTGGTTATTGTATAGATGAATTTTGCATTATTTGTTTAGATAGACTATTTTTCTTATGGACTGAATCTCAGGGTATTTAAAAGGACATTACCAAGTATTTGTTATGAGACAGTAGCATAATTTTAGTAGCCAAACCAAACTACTAATCACATCTTTTCCATATATTCTAAATTGGAAATCCATCTAGGTCAAAAACAATGTTTTCTCATTCATTTCTGAAAAAAGAAGGAATGAGTATTTTTAACAAAATTTATTTAGCTACCATTTCTTGGAGCTGACTTCTTTCCAAGGCAGTAGACTAGTTAAGTATTTACATGCTGTTCAACCTAAATGAATAGGCAGTCGCTAGAATCAGATCCTATAAATTTAATTTCCTCAAAATCTTGTCATATCACTCATGACCACCTTATTTCACAGGATTAGGCAAGGTGTGAAATAATGTAGAACACTGTCTCCAATTTATCTGGTTCAGTGGAGTATAAAGAGCATGGCCCCAAATAAATGAAGAAAGTGTCCCATAAATTTTACTTGCCACAACCAAGTGGTAGGAATAAGTGGAGACAGCTTTTGTCTGTCTTTCAATGGACCTCATCTGGAACATGGTCTTAAGTATCTAGAAGGGCCATGAATGGTAGCAGTAGAATAATAAGGTCACTCAGGAATACAGTATACTCATACCTAGAAATGCCTTGGCACACCAATTGCAATAGAGTTGGAATGTAAAAAAATGTAAATGAGTTGAAAGCTATGCAGTGGAAATTGAATCAAATGCATACTGTGTATTTAAGGGATGATGGAACCCTCATATGACCATGGAATACCAGTTCATTTTGCACATGAGGAGAATGGATTACATTTTTGGTGTCATATCACCAAAAATCAATCATAAGATAAGAAATCAAGAAAAAAAGTTTAACTTATTTTTTTTAACTGTGGGAACAAAACATAAAGATTAGTATCTCATAGTCCCAGCAAGTAATAATTTACTATTATAAAGGAAGATATTTGCCATCTTAGACAACTAGTGGAGATGTACAGTACATCAATGAAGGAGAACTACTCAGTGGAGCCTGGTATCTATTTAGATGAGATGAATTGGGAAGAAATTCCCATCAGTGCCATTAAAAGAAGATAACCATATCAAAAAAGCAGAAAGTGGTTTTTGGGCCCTACTACAACAGAGCAATATGTATAACAACTATTCCTAAATTTTTATTTTAGGTCTACATGTTTTGAAACATAATATCAAAGGAGATAATACCTTAAAATTCAATGCAATAACATTGTCCTTTAAGGGAAAATATATTGATTACTAAATGCAATGGAATTTTCCTTGATGCATTTCTAACTTTAAAATTTATATTTAAAAATACATCAGCATTGGGGGCAGGAAGGCATTGGTTTAAGTGGGCACTCACCATCTCTTTCACAAAAGACAGCTGATTGGGGACAGGATCCAGCCTGAGAGAGCTGTTGTGAGAACCCACAGAGAAAGAGCCTTTGGGGCATCTATCTGGAGAAAGCTGGACAATTAGAGAAATTGCTCAAGATAAAACCATGAGTTTTTAGCCCCCTGGAAATCATAGATGGCTAAGCCCCACCCTCAGGACAAAGACCTAGGGCAAGCCCGGACTCCAGATGGCCACCCAGCAAGAAGGAGTATTCTCTGAGAGTGGGAGGGTTCTGGCAAGGGAAAGAGAGAGGTTTCCTTTCTGTGGGTTTGGTTGCCTGGGCCCCCTTAGAGCTTTGGGGAGAACACCACCTGTCTCAAAGTGACACCAGGTTCAGGGGAGAGGCGAATCAGCTGAAAAAGCCTGATTTTCCTAACCGCCCTGCGATACAGAGGCTTTGCATCACAGAGGGTGGTATCAGCCAATTTAATAGTTCTGTGCTCAGAACTATCAGAATTTCAACTCTCCAAAGGGAGTCAGGCAGTGGGGAGTGCTTAATAAGTTTTCAATAGCCTATTTAGGGTTCCCTGGGAGGAAAGGCTGGTCTAGAAGAGACTTGAAAAATCACTTCAGTGTGGTGTACTCAGTCATCAGGATTTGATTAGAATTTCAAAAGGGACCTCAACCTGACCAGGAGAAGGGAGGGGGGATCTGCAAATACAGACTGCTGAATCCAGCTGACCTAGGAGAGTAAAATTTGCCCAAGGGAAAGTGCCTGAATAGCTTTATAAAGAGCTGGCTGACCAAGTTGGAGAGGTAGCTCAATGGAGGAATCTCTGCCTTGAATGTATGAGGTCCCTGTTTCAAATCCCAAGTCCTCTAAGAGTGGTGATCCAAGGGATTTCTAACATCCAGCTGATACCATAGGACAGGGAAACTTAGACATTATTTTTGTACTACCTTCTTTTGGTCCCTTACTTTTCCAAAAAAATAAAAAACAAAAACAAAACACGGTTACTTAAAAAAAGTTAACTTAGTTTACTCACTGAAACCCACTTCAAAACCTGCAGAGAGAAGCCTGCAGGGTAACTGATGGATCAACACAGGCAGCCTGAGAGGCTCCACATGGGCCCAAGAAGGAACAATGTTCTTCCTTAGCTTTGTTTGACTGCTTGCTTGTGTGTTTGTTTGAGGGTTTTTTTTTTGTTTGTTTTTTGTTGTTTTGTTTCTTGTTTTCCTTTCCTCTTTCAACCCCCCCCTTCTTTAAATTAGGTGCTGCTGGCTTGTTTCTTCTTTGTTGTGCTTCTCCTTTCTTGATTTCCCATTTTGTGTGTATACCAATTTTGTCTACCAACCCTATCTCTTTTCCTTCCTCCATCTTACTATCTTATGCTTTCTGTTGTGGTGCTTAAATTATACCTTTCTTTATTAGTCCTCAGCTAACCAGTCCTCACTGGTTTTTATTTCTATCTTGTTTATTCTGTTTTCTTTTATTATTATTATTAACTTTTTTCTTTCTCTCCTTTCTTTTCTCTTTGTCTCATTCCTCATCATTCTGGCCTTTTAAATCTTTCTTTGTATTTTTCTCTATTCAGTTTCCAATTTCATTGTAGATACTCCACTTTTTATTCCTATTACTCTACACTGCTTACATGAGTTAAATATTCATTTTACTAAGTCTTAGATGGCCCCTCTTCTAACTTTTTATTATTTCTATTATCCTTTTTCTTTTCTTACCTCTTTTGATTCCTCTGGCCCTAATCGTTTTCCTTAAAGGGAACATAGAAAACAGCAAAGAAATAGAAGAAGAACAAAGTGTCAAAGAGAAAACTTAACACATGTAAAAAACCAGCAGTTAAACAAAACTCTAGAGCAGAGAGAGAAGCTAATCAACTTATTAAACCCATCAAGATAAATGATGACCAGAGGGCAACAAAAAATTACAAACCATACAAGAAATAGGAAGACATGGATGAATTCAATGAACAAACTAAAACACAGGAAGAGATGCAGAACACTGAACAACTAATCAAAGCTGTCCAAACAAATATCATGGACCAACTTAACGAAGTGAAGGAAGAGATTAAGGATATTAAGAAGACAATGGGAGAACAACTGTATAAGAAGAAATTGTAAAATATGTAAAAAGATAACAGATAATATGGTGATGAATGGCACAATCCAAGAAATAAAAAAGACACTGGAATCACATAACAGCAGATTTGAACAGGCAGAAGAATTAGTGATGTGGAAGTCAGTCCATCTGAAATTAAACAGATAGTAGAACAGATAGATAAAAAGAGAGAAAAAATCCAGCAAGGACTTAGGGATTTAAACGACAATGCAAAGTGCACAAACATATGCACTATAGACATCTCAGAGAGAGAAGGGAAGGGAAAGGGAACAGAAAGTGTACTGAAGGAAATAATGGCTGAAAACCTCCCAAATGTATTGAGGGAGATTGATGTACATGTCCAAGTAAGAGGCCCTGAATGCCAAAGACATATTGAAAAAGAAAAATGAAGCTGGAGGTATCACACTACCCAACTTTAAAACATACTACAAAGCTACAGTAGTCAAAACCACATGGTATTGGCACAAGAATAGACATACTGACCATTGGAACTGAATTGAGAGTTCTGATATAGATCCTCACATATACAGTCATCTGATATTTGACAAGGACACCAAGCCCAGTCAGTTGGGATAGAATGGTCTATTTAACAAATGGTGCTTGGAGAACTGGATGTCCATATACAAAAGAATGAGAAAGGAACACCATCTCACACTTTATACAAAAATCAACTCAAGGTGGATCAAAGATCTAAATATAAGAGCCAAGACCATAAGGACCTTGAAAGATAATGTCAGGAAGCATCTTCAGGACCTTGTAATATGAAATGGTTTCATTAACTTCACACCCAAACCATGAGCAGCAAAAGAAAATCAGATAAATGGGATCTCTTCAAAATTAAAAACTTCTGCACCTCAAAGGACTTTATCAAGAAAGTAAAAAGGCAGTCTACCCAATGGGAGAAAATATTTGGCAACCATATATCTGATATGAGCCTAATATCCTGCATATATAAAGAAATCCTACATCTCAAAAATAAAAAGACAAACAACCCATTTAAAAAATGTGCAAGCGGATTGAAAAGACACTTCTCTGAGGATAAAATACAAATGGTTAAAAAGCACATGAAAAAATGCTCAGCATCACTAACTATTAGGGAAATGCAAATCAAAACTACAAAGAAATACCATCTTACACCCATTAGAAAAGTGGCTATTAAAAAAAAGCAGACTATAATTGCTGGAGAGGTTGTGGAGGAATGGGAACTCTCATCTGCTACTGGTGGGATTGTAGAATGGTCCAGCCACTATGGAGAACCGTTTGGCAGTTTCTCAAAAAACTAACTCAAGAACTTCCATATAATCGAGCAATTCCAATGATGGGTATGTACCCTGAAGAATTGAAAGCAAAGATATGAACAGATATATGCACACCAATGTTCATAGCTACATTGTTCACTATATCCAAAAGTTGGAGTCAACCCAGGTGCCAATTGAGACATGAATGGATAAACAAAATGTGGTACACACATCCAATGAAATATTACCTAGCTGTAAGAAGGATTAAAGTGATAACACATGGGATAATGGATGAATTTTAATACCTTATGTTGAGTGAAGCAAGTCAGGCATTGAAGGATGAATGGTACATGACCTCACTGATATGAGTTAAGGAAATTCAGCAGCTTCAGAGAGCTATTGTCCATAAGATAGGTTTACATGAAATACAAAGAGAAGAGAAGGTTGTGAGCCATCACCAATAAGGATCTAATCCATGGTAAAGTGATAGAGTGTAGTTGTGTATTGAAGGGATAGGGCAGGAGGGTAGTGATATTATTGGGTTGGGTGGTGCAGGGTTGCCAGGTGGGCAGAATGGGAAGTGTGGGTTAGAAGGTCCAGGATACTAGGGGAAAGGTTGGGGGAGGGACCAGGTGAACACTGGGGATTGTGGTTATAAGGTTGAAAGTACAGAGGTGGTAATGCACTTATGGCAAAACGACCAGGAAGGGTCACTGGTAAGGTGTTGGTGGGGGGGTCATTTGGGACAGGGTGCACCTGGAACAGGCTTCTAAGGAGTGTGTGACTGTTCATTGTTTCATAATCTGTTGTATCAGTGGGTGGAGACCCACATAATGATCGAGAAGGAGTTGGCCTCCCATCTTTCTGAGGACCGATTTGTTCAGAAATAGATAGGTGGGAGTCTCTCAAGAGCAAGGGAAATTCCTAATAGTGGAGGACAAACCAGTGTGTCAAGACCTCTTATTGCATGTAACTATGAATCTTGTCATCCAAGGGGTCAAGCCAGTGGGTTGTTATGGGCCCTGGGGGTATGGGGTGGCAAGAATAGACTAGATCAAACAGGGAGTATTTATTGGTCAGTAGAAATAGTCTTCATTACCATTCAGTGATGGATGCAGGCTATGGTAAAATCATCAAAATTTATAAAAGAGTGCTGTCTAAAATGTAAACCATAGTGTAAACCATTGGCAATGTTTAGTAGCTATGTATCACTATTTCTATATCAATTATAACAATGCTACCATCCATATATAAAAAGCTATTAGTAGGGGGGAGGGGAGGAAAGGGGGAGGATGTTGCATATATGAGAGTCTCCCATATTCTGTGTGTATGTCAACATACATTCATATGTTGAGTTTGGCTTAGAGAGAGGCCACATTTGAGCAACAAGGAGGCTCTCAGGAGGCAACCCTTAGGCACCCCATAACAATAGGCTAAGTTTCAATTTCAAGAGCTAAGACTCATAAGGGTAGACATCAATATCAAGGGCCCATCAGTGGATTGTCCTCCTTTGCCAGTCACTGCCCTGGCATTTGGGGGAGTGTTGCTGCTCCCTTAGAGAATGTGGCAGAGCTCTCCAGGATGGGAGATCAGTATTCTATCATTTATTGAGTGATTCTCCACCCACAGTGACAATGCCCCATGAACATTTGAACATTTTTATATGCCTTATATTTATGCTGTTGGGTAATAAATTTACTCTTTTTTTTTTTTTTGTAAAATGATATATAATACATATGCATATATGTGCAATTGTTTACATAAATGTTATTTGTTATATATATATGTATACATTTTATAAAGGTGCCTAGATTACCCAAATATTACTAAGAAACTACAGGGATTCCCATGCTCCCCGCCGCCCACACCCCCAACAACACCCCACACAACCATTCCCCATCCGCGTGGTACTACACCCGCAATGGATATACACATCCTGGGGCCTTGCCAC
>JAQZBX010093053.1:0-12204 GCA_029593785.1 Cabassous unicinctus
ATATATATATAGAAGGCACATGGGCCACTAGGCCCTGTGTGTGGGCGCACCTCCAGGCCCGTGAGCTGGTGAGCTGTCAGGCCCCACGTGCGGGTGCACCATCAGGCCCCACAAGCCACGCAGCAAGATGATGATGTAACAGGAGAGTGACACAAGGGAGAGCCAAGACAAGACGCACAGAAAAACCAGGAACTAAGGTGGCGCAGGTGGTAGGATGCCTCTCTCTCATATTGGAGAATCCGAGGATTGAATCCCAGTGAAGACAGGAGAAGAAGGATAAGAATAGAGGGCAGGAAACGGACACAGAGAGCTGCCCAGTGAATGGACACAAAAACAGCAAAAACGGGGTGGGGGTAAAAATGGATAAAAGTAAATAAATGAATAAATAAATCCTGAAAAAAAATGTATAAGGGAGGAAGATACGGACTATAGTTGGTAGTAATACTTTGACGATGCTCTTTCATGATTTGTTGGCAAATGTTTCACAACAATGCAGGGTGTTTGTGGGGGGGTTGATGTGTGGGAGCCCTGTATGATGTTATGCATGTTTGTTTTGTAAGTTCATGATGTTTACTGAACACTTACATATGTTCATATATGAATGATATACTTCAATAAATTGTTTAAAAAAAAAAAGCATGAATGAATGAATCCGTGCTCTGAGAATCATAGGACAACATGTGAAACTTCCCTTTCTCTCCCTCCAAAAATGAGAATGGCTATTTTACTCTGTGTTTGATTTTAGAGCAGTCGATTTCCATGGAATTACAAGAATATGTTATTATTTCCATCTTCTTCAAGGCTAGCTAGACTTAAAACACAACGAAATGTTTAATCTCACAAACATTTGGAAAGATGCAAAATCGGCTGATTGCTCTGCATCCTTGGTTACCTAGATTGCCCAGGGCAAATGAACTCCGATTGTTGGAAGGCTGCTCCCATTCTGGACGCTGATTGCTTAGAAAGGGCCGACAGGGAAGGCAATGATCCCTTCGTTTAGAGCACCCTCTTCTGTTCAGCGGTGCTGAAGCTGCGTGGAGAACAGGGCTGAAGATTTCAGTGGGTCAGGATCTTAAGTCAAAGGTTAGAGAACCACAGGCTTTCGTCCCTGGAAAGGACTTTTATTTTATTTTATTTTAAAAGAAGCTTAAGGTTACATAAATGTTACATAAAAAATACAGGGGATTTCCATATATCCTCCCCCCCTCCCATTAACATCATCTTTCATTAGTGTGATACATTTGTTAGAATTGATGAACACATATTGAAGCATTGCTACTACCCATGGTCTATAGTTTACATTATAGTTTACATCTTGCCCCACATTTTATAGGTTTTGACAAAATGTATAATGGCTTGTATCCATCATGGCAATGTCATGCAGGACAATTCCAATGTCCCAAAAATGCCCTATGTTACACCTATTTTTCCCCTCTCCCTCCCCTCAGAACCTCTGGTAACCACTGAGTTTATATCAATGATACAAGTTCTTCCACTGCTAGAACCACAGGTGCATTCCCCCCTTATGTTTATTCATTCCTCAATCTTGAGGTTTTGGGGAGGGTGATACTCACTCTGCTTCTGATTGAGAGGGGGCTTAGATCCCACAGGGCAGATGGATGGAACTGTCTTGTTTGCAGTTGTGGATACTCTGTTTTTTGGGATGGGCATTGTCCATCATCACCCTTTTGTTAGTTGTCCTGGGTGAGTCAACTGAATTGAAGAGTAGGTGTTACAACTCTGTTAAATTCAGGGCTCAACCGGCATATGAACAGATTTAAGTGTCTGGGACATATATATGTTTAATGAGCATAGTGTTAATTATTGGTTCAAATAAAAGGGGCAAAAGAGCCACGTGTAGAGAAATTATGAGGGGAGGAGGAATGGTGTATGCATTTATATGCTGAGTTTGACGTAGAGAGAGGCCACATTTGAGCAACAAGGAGGCTTGGAAAGAACTTTAGAGATGACTAGTTCAAAATGGCCTAAAACAGATTGGGAAACGAAGGCCCAAGGAGGTCAAATGCCTTACCCATGGTCATAGAACTGTTAAGTCTCAAAAGCGGAAGAAGCTAGATTCCCTGATCTGTATCTCCCATCAACAAGGGAAAACTGAACTTCTCACCCCAGTCTCTTCTACCTTTTTAAACATTAAAAACAATCAGACCAATTGTGCCTGTTTATGATTTATACCTTCAACTTCCTATAATGAAATACTCACATTCTCAATACATTTTAAAAATTATTAATTTTGGACTCCAAAGACTTCCCAGGAATGGATTTCCTTCAATCCATTTCATGACTTTTCTCCATAGGCCTCATATTTTGAAGGTTTTAAATCTACCAAAATAGAGACAAATTTAGAGTAAAAATGTGTTTTCTCATTTTTAAAAGTATAGACACAACAGCCATGGATGAGGTTTTATGCTATTGATATTATCAAATGGAATTACATGTGTAAAACAGTTTCTAACAGTGACTGATACATTGCAAACATTCTGGAAATGTTCACCATTATAATTGTATAATGGCAGCCAAAAGTCAAGGGGGGAATGTATTTTCGTCAATCTGTGTAGCCTATGGGAAGATCAATGTATCACCTTTATTCAATATTTTGAAACATTAAAAATAATAATCAGCGTTCAAAGGTAATTCTGAGGATGCCTGGGGGCCTAGGGGCCCCATATTGGGGCTGGCTGCTGTAAGCCATTGACTCTCCCATCCAGAGAGCCATTCTGATCTCATCTGGGATCAAGATGCTTCTTGATCTGGCATTGATGTGTGAACCCTGGTGAGAAGGGAGTACCCATGGAACCCTCCAACCCTTTTTGCCACTGAACTAAAACAAATGTTTCCTAGAAACTAATTATTAGAGACATATATCTGGACTTTAATAAAAGTGTATAGAAAATATGCAGCCCTTTGCTAAGACCACAGGCTTCTAAAAAAAAAAAAAAAGCAAAACTGACTCCATTTATTTAAGTTCTAGAACAGGAGGTGGTACAAATGAAGACTGCCTGGGAAGGGGCATGCATGAGTGAAACTTCTGGAGGGACAGAAATGTTCTATAGTTAGAGTTTAAGTTTCATGGGCATGTGCCTGGGTTAAAATTATTGTATGGTACATTTAAGATCTATGTATTTTATTGTGTATAAATTTTACTTTAAAAAAGAACCGTAAACAACTGAACACTAGATAATGATAAGTATACTTAAGTCTTTAGGGGTGAAGTGGACTGATGTCTGCAGCTTACTTTGAAATGCACCCAAATATTAGATGGATTGAAGGATGGATAGAGGGGTGACAGATGGAGAGGTGTGTGATAAGGCAAATACAGTAAAATGTTAACTGTGGTGGGCATCTGGACGTTCACTGTACAATTTTTTCAACTTTTATGTTGAGTTTCACAATAAGACTTTGGAATGAAAGGATTAAGCTAGTTTCAATCCTTTTGGTCCAATAATTTCTTACTTTAAATATATTTTTCTCCAGCATATTCAAATCCCAAAGTTTTACTTTGTAAAAAGGCATATAAACACTTCTAACCAAAGGACTCTGCCTAGTGGAAAGCTGAAGCATTGTTTCCCCAACGGAGGTGGTACCTTTCTCTACTAACATGGCTGATGGTAATTACTTGCAGACACCTGCTTCTCCCCATTAGGCTGTGCTGCTGCAGGGCAGGGAGCACGAGTCATCCTTTTAATGAGCCCTGTGCAGCGTGGTGGGCGGGCACTCCAAATGTGCGGTAAGAGCAGGGTTTGGAAGCCAGATGGTTCAGATTTGGTTCTGCAACTCACTAGCTGCATGACCTGAAGTAATTTACCCACGAGCTCTGAGCTTCTGGTTCTTCATCCATAGAAAGGAGGTAATCTTCAATGAGCTGTTCTGAGGTATCATGTCAACCCATTTCTAGGACAAATCTCCTTGGGCTGCTCCTCCTGTTCACTTCATTCACACACTAATTGTCAGGTGTCCTGGAGTCGTCCACTTGAGCTTGGCCCTGATACCAGGAACACCTCCTACAGGTAGCTCTGGCCACTGGTTTAGCATCTTCACCGTAACAAGACCCCAAGCATACTCCAGGTTGAGTTACTCTAGTCCAGGTGAGATGATTTCTCTAATGACTCCCAGTGGCCCATCAATAATAAATCCCTTTGTCTTTTCCCAGAGCTACCATCAGCCCTTTATTCTCCTTATCTTGTGCTATAAACTTCTTACTGCCACTAATCTCTTCATTGTTTAAGGCTGGCTCCTCCTGGCTGACAGTGTAATTATCTTTTTAAAAAATATCTGATCATGACACCCAGTCTTGCTTAACTATGAATACAGTAAACAATTAACTTATTAGGGGACAATCTAGTTTTCTGAAAACATCAAACATATGGGTGCACAGAGGCATTAGTTACATAAAAATTAATACAGGGATAAAGTTCCTTTTCTCAGCAATTAGGTTTTGTATTGCTATGATTTTACAAGCTCATCAATGTGCAGGATGAAGTCCAGACACCTCAGCCAGTCAGGTGAGGAAGTTCAGGTAGCTCCAACCTGCCTCGCCAGCTTGCCTTCCGCCACCTATGCCCCATCCTCAGGCTCTCACAGCTCTTTGCACCTCTGAAAGCCTCAGTGACACTGTGACAAGTGGTTTGCACATCCCAAGAAATACTGTACTTTGTTTTAAAATAGCATTTTATGTGACTGGAAAATGGGGAGGGCAAGAGTTGGAAAATCACAACTATTTAGTTATTACAGTAAAAACTGGTCTAGGCAAGAATCATCAATGGTTGCGTGATTTTAAGAGTGTCTCACCACAGATGGTCTTAGGTACAAGGGAAAACATAGAAACTGTACAAGGCAGCCATCAGGTACCACCTGGAAAGGACACAACTCCACTTGTTGCGGCCAGCAGAAAGAAACCCAAACGGCACTCTTGGGGAGTACAGATGAACAAAGTTTTACTACGCGTGGGCCCAGAGGAGAGTCAAATCTCCAAAAAAAACCTGAGCCCCGTTTACCAATTTTCATAAGTTTATATAGGTACACTAAGCGGGCAAATTCCTGAGCAAGCGGGCAGGCAGGGTTACAAAGGCAGGGAAGCAAGGTTAGCTTATCTTTCTAAAAGCAGAAGGCCATTAGGGAGGAAAAGAGTCATTATCTGTTTAGAGTTGTAATTTCAATTCAAAGGGGCAGCCGGGAGTGCTTATCATCCTAACGTGGATTCCATAGAGAAAAAGTCAGGGAAGGAGGGGAGAAAGGGACCAGGGACCAGGGACCAGGGACCAGGGGAGTTTATTTTCCTAAAGCTGTGGGTTTCTGCCGAGGGGGGTGGGGGATTAAGGTCCCAGCACTTCCCTTATCACACTTACAAACTTTATTGGCTCAACTGCCAAAACTGCAGATAGATGGTAGGTTATGTAAGGGACCACATCAATGTCACCATCACTGAACCTGATGACTGGACTGTGGTCACGTAAGAGAATGTCCTTATTCTTAGGAAATGCACACTGAAGTCCCTCATGGTCTATGATGTATGGAACTTACTTTCAAATGGTTCAGGAAGAAAGTATGTATAGAGAGAGAGAGAAGAAAAAAAAAAAAGAGAGAGAGAGGGAGAGAAAGGTCAAAGGCACAGCAAGCAATAAAGCACCTGGAGCAGAATGTTAACAATGCGTGAATCTGGGGAAAGGGGGCACTGGTGCTCTGCGTGCTACTTTCGCAACTTTCCTGTAAAGTTTGAAATTATTTCCAAATAAAAAGTCTAAAGTTTAAAAAGAAGTATTTTTTCCCAAATGAAACTTGAAAAAAAAAAACCAAAAACCGTTCTACTCAAGAATGTTTCTCTAAGGCAGAGGTAAACTACACTATCAGTAACAAAAGTGCGGTAAAGCTTGTGAGAAATCACCTGGCAGAAGGTGAGGAGACGGTGGAGGCGACAGCAATGAATCCTACCGTGCCAGGTGCGCCACCCGCTTCACTAGTATTAGCACTGTTTCACTGTCTGTCTTCTAATTCATTCATCCGTGCCTTTGTTTCTTCTTTTCTTTCTAATGTGGGTTGAAAGCGTATCTATTTTCTTGCCTTTTCTATTTCTTCCTACAATAATAAAAACATTTAAGGTAGTGGATTTGCTGTAATCAGAATTCTGGTTTTCATATATAATATTCTTGTTTCATTTCTAATGTAAAACAAAAACTTCCAGGGCTTAAGAAAGAAAAAGGCTGAGTTTATTACACACATCATTGAAAAAGTTGAGGGGGACATTCCAGGTGTTTTTAAATGGTAGAAAGTAGAAAGGGTGTTTCATTGCTTGTTAAAGATTGAAAGAGAGCACTCTGAAAAGGTCAGAATGAATTCACAGAATGTTACATGCTTGGTTAAAAGAAATCCCATTTTCCAGAGGTCAAGGAAAATTCTTGAGTTAGATCCAAGAAGGTCATTCAAAGTTCACGGTTCTTTAACAAATTTAGCTGGCGAGAGAAGGAGAGCACTCAGTTTTATTATTCCTAAACTAGTGTTGCTATAAACGAAAAACCTAACTTTTCTTGTTACCCTTTTTTGGTCTTTTCTTCCCCAAAATGATGGGGTGATCACACAAATAATAGCCACATTATCAGGTTTTCAGTTCTACACCTCCATTCTGTTTTCAGTGTCATTTCAACAGGATTTCTTTATTAGCTCTAGTAGCTTTGTTGTGGGTGTTTTGGGATTTTCTCTATAAAGGATCATGTCGTCTGCAAACAGGGAAAGTTTTACTTCTTCCTTTTAAATTTGAATGCCTTTTCTTTCTTTCTTTTTTTTCCTAATTGCTCTGGCTCCAGTACAGTTTTGAATAACAGTGGTGACAAATGGGTATCCTCTTGTTTCTGATCTGAGAGGAAAGCTTCATACTTTCACTACTGTGTATTATGTTAGCTATGGACTTTTCATACATGTTCTTTATCATGTTGAGGAAGTTTCCTTCTATTCCTCATTTTCCAAGTGTTTTTTTTTTTTAATCAAGAAGGGGTGATGAATTTTTATCAAATGCCTTTTCTGCATCCATTGAGATAATCCATGGGTTTTTTTCCTTTGTTCTATTCATGTGGTGTATTATATGAGCTGATTTTCTTATGTTGAACCACCCTATCCTACGTGGAATAAATTTCACTTGATCATGATGGATAATTTTTTTTTTTTTTTGCCTTGTAAACTTTTCTTATTTTCTTTTTAATGAAAACTTTTTCTAATAGGGGAGGAAAAGAATGTATTCACCACATCAATGGCCACATACTGAAGCCACAGTAATCTAATGTAGCAATGATACCACATCTGGAAGGCACAGTGGCTGTGACTGGGGCTACTGCTTGATTTGGTAGCACCCTACTGTCATCCTCCAGGATCCATCTGGTTTTTGCTGGTGAATTAAAGGAGATATGATAAGGAACACCAACCTTGCATTCTTTAGGTCTTTCATGGTGGCAATAATTTCTGCCATCACCTCTGTCACGTGACATTGCTTGTTTGTTTTAATTAATTTTATTTTTTTAAATATATTTTTTATTAGAGAAGTGGTGAACTTACAAAAAAAATCATGCACATGTGTAGAATTCCCATTCAACACCCCTTCACCAACATACCACACCGTTGTGGAACATTTGTTACAGATTATAAAATAATATCATCAGGCTTTTACCACTAACTATGGTAATATTTGGCATATTTTTTTCATACTCGATTATTAATACAGTACATCTTTGGCATTGATGCAAGAATATTATACTATTGCTGTTAGCTATAGGCCATAGGTTACATTAATTGTATTTTTCCCATGCTTCTCCACATTCCCACCACCCTGCAATAGTGGCATACATCCACTCTAGTTCACAGAAGGACATTCTGCATTGTACTATTAACCACAATTCTCATGGTGGATAATTCTTTTAATGTGCTCTTGGATTTGGTTTGCTAGCATTTTGTTGAGGATTTTTGCATCTATATTCAATAAAGGATATTGAACTGTAATTTTCTTTTCTTGAAGTATCTTTATCTGGTTTTGGTATTAGTGTGATTATATAAAGGAGAACAGCAGTATAAATAAAATTATAACTCAATAAAGTAAAGCTATTTCTCACTAGAAATAATGGAGGCCAAAATAAAATGGAACTACATTTTTTTAAAGTGCTAAAGGAAAACCTGTTAATTCAATATTAAGCAAAAATAATCTTTACAAAATAAGATAAAATAAAGACATTTTCAGAAAAACCAAAAAGAATTCATAGCCATCAAACCCACATTGTAAAAAATGCTAAGGGGTATTCTTCTGGCTAAAAGAAGATGGAAATTAGGATCCACAGAAGGAAATGAAAAGCACTACAAATGGTGAATATAAAAGACTTATTTTTTCTTAATTTCCTTATAATACAACTGTTTAAAGCTAATGCTATAAGATGGGGCTCATAACATATTCAGAAGTTGTAGGAGTGACACAATAGCACAAGGTATCCAACTACTGGAAAGTGCTTATATTTGGGAAGTAGGATGTTCAGATGCATGGAGTGAAGTGTGACGTGGCACAACTTTGATAAGTTATAGATCCATATCATTAGCACTAGAGCATCCACTAAAGGTTAATAAGAAGTGAAGTTAAAAAGTAAATTAAAAAGGAAATAAAATGGAATACTTAAAAAAATTGCTTTAATCCAAAAGAAAACAGGAAAGGAGCAACCGAGAAAGCAAAATAAATGGGATAAATAGAAAACAAATAACAAAATAGTATATATAAATTCAACCATATTAGCAACAACATTTGATGTAAATCAACTACACATTCGAATTAAAAGATATCATCAGACTGGATAAAAAAATCAAGATCCAATTATATGATGTTTGTAAGAGACACTGAAAACAGAGACATAATTCAAAAGTAAAAGGTGGAGTAAGATATACATACAGTCAAATGCTCTACCATTGGTGGTAGGGCAACATATGAGATCCTATATGGTATTCATGGTTGTTCTTTAAACATTTGAATTTTAAAAAAGCATGGAAACAGTAAGGCTAAGAAAATGTGCTGCTATGTTAATATGGAAAAATAAATTTCAAGACAAGGAGTATTACCAGAGATAATGAAATTTTCATAATGATAAAGTTAAATATGAACACATTAGAGTAGTAAATGCATACATACCTAGCACCAGAGCTTCAAAATACATAAAGCAAAAACTGTTAAAAACTAAAGGAGAAAGAGACAAATCCACAATCATAGTTGGAGACATGGAAACCCCAATCTTAGTATTTACTAAAATGAGTGGACAAAAAATGATTAAAGATCTAGATGATCTTAGTAACACTATCAAACAAGTTGATCTATTAGGTTGGCGGAAAAGTAATTGTGGCTTTGGACTGCGAATTTTAAATCATTATAACTACGCTCAAACACATCTTTATTAATCAAAATAGGAAACATTATAATCAATACATTTTTGCCAATGAGAAATAAGTTTGTTTATTCCTGTAGCATAAAATTCCATGCTTCAGGATTCGACGAACTCTTGGAAAGCATTTTCTGCATCCTGCTGGTTGTGGAAGCATTTTTCCTGCAAAAAGTTGTCGAGATGCTTGAAGACGTGGTAATCGGGTGGCAAGAGGTCAGGTGAATATGGCAGATGAGGTAAAACATCACAGCCCAATTCGTTCAACTTTTGAAGTGTTGGTTGTGCGATGTGCGGTCGGGCGTTGTTGTGGCGAAGAATTGGGCCCTTTCTATTGACCAATGCCGGCTGCAGGCATAGCAATTTCTGGTGCATCTCATTGATCTGCTGAGCATACCTCTCAGATGTAATGATTTTGCTGGGATTCAGAAAGCTATAGTGGATCAGACTGGCAGCAGACCACCAAACAGTGACCATGACCTTTTTTTGGTGCAAGTTTGGCTTTGGGAAGTGCTTTGGAGCTTCTTCTTGGTCTAACCACTGAGCTGGACGTCACTGATTGTCGTATAAAATCTACTTTTCATTGCACGTCACAATCTGATTGAGAAATAGTTTGTTGTTGTGTAGAGTAAGAGAAGACCACAACTCAAAACAATGTTTTTTTGATTTTTGGTCAGCTCATGAAGCACCCACTTATCGAGCTTTTTCACCTTTCCAATTTGCTTCAAATGCTGAATGACTGTAGAACGGTCAACGTTGAGGTCTTCGGAAACTTCTCGTGTAGTTGTAAGAGCTTCGATGATTGCTCTCAATTGGTTGTTGTCAACTTCTGATGGCCGGCTACTATGCTACTCATCTTCAAGGCTCTCGTTTCCTTTGCAAAACTTCTTGAACCACCACTGCACTGTATGTTCATTAGCAGTTCCTGGCCAATGCGCTGTTGATGTTGCAAGTTGTCTCCGCTGCTTTACGACCCATTTTGCACTCAAATAAGAAAATCGTTCGAATTTGCTTTTTGTCTAACATCATTTCCATAGTGTAAAATAAATATAAAATAAGCAGCAAGTAATAAGTCATTAGCAAAAAAACATAAAGTGAGAAATGCACATTAAAATGATGTATAACATAACCACATTTATTTAAGAATGTATTCCAATATCAAACAGCAAATTTCAACAATGCAAAACCGCAATTACTTTTGCACCAACCTAATAACTGCATTTATGGAAAACTACAACCAACAAATGCAGAACACACATTTTTGTTTAATGTACATTCTGTGTTAATATGGACCATATTCTAGGTCATCAAATAGGTCTCAATAAATTTGAAAAGGCTGAAATCATACCTAGTATGTTCTCTAAACACAAAGATTAAGTTATAAATCCCCAACTATTTGGATTTTAACCAAAACATTTCTAAATAAGTCATGGGTTAAAAAATATATCACATTGCAGGAGGGGCAAGACTGCAGCAGAGTGAGGAGCTCCAAAAGTCAGTTCATCACACAGGGCAGTGAGTAATCACCCAGAGCTATCTAAAGCACCCGTTTGAAGGCCCCAGGAGACCAGAAGAGTATCCTGCAACACCCTTGAAAGTACGGAAGGAGGAGACTGTGCATCTGCAGAGAAGATTCATGAGTAGAGCACTCCATGCTGTGGAGGCCGATGACTGTGGTGGAAGCCACATGGGGAGCTATTCCATGGCTGGAATTGGAAGCTCCGATTCCCATAAATGGGGCAGGAAGAGACAGTTGGTCTCTTCAACTTCACCTACCGATTAGTGAACTCAGCTGGCTAAAGTATAATCCTAAGAACAACTAAAGTTGAACCTGGCCAAGTTGGAAAGAGGCTGGTAGCTGCCATTTTAACTCTGCCCCTGGCATGAGGGGAAGAAGGGCTGACTGAAAACCACAGTGAAGTTAGGGGACTGGCTTCTTTCCACCAAGATGGGATTGCTGCTCTACCCTAGGCTCCATCCCCACCTCTGGCATGAGGAAGCTGGGGGGACCTGAACCAGCCTTTCCAGTTAACTGCAGGTGCTTTCAGCTGGCACAGACTGAATAGTCAGACACCTGGGGCTCCATTCCCACATCCCAATAGAATAGGAGAGGAGCTGTGGTTCCTTGGCCTCACCAGGCAACTACAGGAGCTTTGAGCATACACGAACTGGTCTGTTGAGTGCCTTCAATTCCATCTCCACCTCTACCCCACCCCATAGGAAAGGAGGGGACTGGTGTTTCCTTAGCCTCTCAGAGTAACTAACTGCAGGAGCTTTTGGCCTGCACAAACTCGACTGTTGGGCACTTGTGGCATCACCCCCAGCCCTAATAGGATAAGAGAGGGACTGTGTTTTCCCCAGCCTTTCTGGGTAACTACAGGTACTTTTGGCCCACACAGACTGAATAGTCGGACACCTGTAGCTCCATCCCTGCTACAAGTAGGATAGGAGGGGAGCTGGGTTTCCCCAGCCTTTCCAGGCAACAGCAGGCACTTTTGGCCTGCATAGTCGGGACTAGTGGGTATCTGTGGATCCACCCCCACTCCCCAATAGGAAAGGAGGGGGCTGGTGTTTCCACAGCCCTTCCGGACAATGGTAGGCACTTGAGGACTGCACCGACAACTTTGGGGCACCTGTGGATACGCACCCAACCCCTAATAGGATAGGAGGGGACTGGTGTTTCCTGCCCGTGGAAAAGGGCAGGGTAGAGCTCTGCCTCATCCACACAGCCCCAGCTCCTGGATTGGGCCCCCCTTTCACCCATTCACATACCCACCATCTGCCCATGTAATCCTGG
>JAQZBX010093054.1:0-12196 GCA_029593785.1 Cabassous unicinctus
CCACCATCACCTCTACCCCCTCCACCACCTCCACCACCACCTCCCTCCACCACCTCCACCACCACTTTCACTATCTCCACTCCCTCTACCATCACCTCCACCACCACCTCCACTACTTCCACCACCACACCCCTCCACCGCCTCTACCACCTGCACTACCACTTTCACCATCTCCTCCACCACAGCTATTCTTTTGTAAAATTGTCTTGGATATTCTCATATAGTTATTCTTAAAGGTGGACATTAGAATCATTTTTTCCAAGTTTTCCCAAATCTCTAATTTATCTGGGAAAAATAACCATTTCATAATATCCATCTTTCTACGCAGGAGTAAGGTAAGCCTTTACTTTGTTCTTTTCTTATTTTATTCATCCAAGTAAAATTTTATAGCTTTCTACATAGGTCCACGTATATTTCTTATTATTCCCAGTATCTTATGTACATTTTCTATTATTCCTAGGTAATGCACGTATTTCCAAGGATTCATTAATAAAATCATTTTCCATTCTATTTTTCAGTTGGTTAATACTGGCATTCTGGGTAGCCATTGATTTTTGAGCATGCATTTTATAAGCAGCCACCTTACTGAAATCTCTTATTTGTTACTTTAAGTTTTAGTTGACTCAATTGGGTATCCATTATATGTAAACAAAATCAAGACACACTGATTCCTGTGGTTACTTACAGGAAAAGCTTTACTTAAGCAAATGCATTAAATGATACTTTATTATTTATTTAACAAATCCTCTTTAATGAGAATAAAATGACATGAAATTGAGGTCACCCTGGAAATTCAAAATGTAACCTTTGTATCCCTGTAATGAACCCTATTCATTGTCCTTGGGTGCTCAGTCTTGCTATTCAAAACCACGAAAAATGGCTGTGAATGACAGAGATGTTGTTACCTCTCACTCTGGTTAAACTGAACAAATAAAACAATGCAGCTGGTGAATAAGAATTAAGACATTGCTACATACCAGGAAAGTGTTCACACTTAAAGAGTACTTTGTCAATGGCCAGGATGGTTTGAAAACTGGACAGGGCCCCCTGGATGTATTGAGGAAGTCAGCGCATACCGTTTTACAGATGGGTAGATTCCCTTTTCCAAAGATAAGCATAATTTCCTACTGTGAAAAATCAGGATGATACCTACTAATTATTAAATTATCTAACACTCCTTGTGCTTCTAATAAGTGTCAGGTTCTGTATTATTGAAAAAGGAGTATAGTAAGTATAATATTTGGCGACCATAGAGAACCTGGTACAAAAAAGAAGCTTAATACATGATATTACTATTACTATAAATCCCCAGAAGGCTAAAAGTATTGCTTATTGTTTCCCTAGGACCTAGCAAGGAAAAACACACGTCCAATAAATATTTGTTGAATTTTTATTGATTGACTGATATAGTTTTGCAAACGCCTCAGTTGCCAGAAAATATTTTGATTCATTTCTTAACTGCTAGCTTAAAACCAATTCTAGAAAATACATTTGTAAAGCCAGGAATACTCACCTTTTGAAATCAGAATAAGATTCTAAATTGCTCTTTTTATAAAAGTTAGTGAAAAGGTCTCTAAAAAATAAGACCTTTAAATTGGCACAGAAAAATGCTGAGGCAGAGTATTCGTTCCTTCCATTCACCAAACACTTATTGAGCATCTACTGCATGCAAGACACAAAATAAATGGCCAGCACAGAGCTTACAGACGTTAAAGAGATAATCAGACCGATAAATTGGTAATTGTACATTGAAATAAGTGCTATGGAAGAAAAGTATACGGGTGATGAGACAGTTGAGGGGGTGGTGAAGGGCAGTCAAGGAGGAGAAGAACTTGGATTGCCAGGAGTAGGGGGAAGCCATTGGGATGTTCAAGCAGCAGCAGTTCAGTGTGACAGCAAAAAGAGGAGGCGAGGCCCAACATGAAGCTGGCCCAGTACCCAAGGCTCTGAGTGTCTGGAATCCATCCCAGGTATGTAGACACGTTGTATGCAGGAAATTGGCATGACTTTAACTTTTCTTGATAAAGGATTGGAGGGGCCAAGAAAGGAATCAGGGGATCCGGTTAGGAAGCTAATAGCAAAGGTCCAGGTGAGAGATAATGACTTGAAGTTTGATGGCAGCAGTGGTGGGATGGGAAGAAGAATCCATCCAGATGATGCATTTAGAGATATATTTAGGAGGCAGAATTTATAGGACCATGTGATGGTTTTGAAAGTAGAGGGTAAAGGCAATGGAAGTGCCACAGATGTTCATCTGAGGTTGTTGGTGCCATTTACCAGGACGAAGAAGAACAGAAGGGTGTTAGGGTCGGGGGTTTGTGTTGCTGTTATCATTTTTATTGTTTTGTTTCTTTTCCTTAGTTGTTTTGCATTATAAGGAGGGGTAGCAAAAAAGAAGAAAGGCAACATCAAGAAATCAGTTTGGGACATGCATACAAGATCCAAAATCCTGGATTGTCTAGGTCTCCAAAAAGTGACTTTCGAATGCGGCTCTCTGTTTTGCCGTGGTTGGTTAGAAAAGCCTCGAATAGGCTGGATGGATTAAATAAACTTTATAGCCTTTCTGACCCCATGCTAACTATCCTTAGCTTCTGCTCTTATGCTGAAATAACAGCAACATTGTCACTAAACACACTTCATAGGGATGTTGGGAAGACTAAAATGAAATCACATGTTTGAACCTGACTAGCATAATATGGGGCACACAATCTGGGTTCAATAAACATCCATTTCCCTTTCCCTTACAACAGTCACCAACATTTTCCTGGTGGCTTATATTTTGTAATCCACACATCTATCCACTTAGGCAAGTCTTATTATTCTCAAGCCCATTTGACAGATAAGAAACTGGGGCTTGGAAAAGTCAAATAGTTTGCCCCAGATCACAGAGCTGAACAAGGAAGAGCCAACATTCACTCACCAAGCCCGGAGCACCTGCACTTCACACCAGCAGCCCTTCAGCAAGAGAGAAGAGGGGCTGTCAAACTCTCAATGCCTACAGCTAAAATTCACACCCTTTGCCAAAGGAACAAGTCAAGGGGACTTAGCACCTTCAGTCTCTATCCATTCAGAGAGTAACGTCATAATCAGACCAATGCTATCAATGAACTTGCCATTGATATCTACTGCTTCCTACAGCGGAGCTGCTTTGCACATATGTACATAGGTATTCAAGGAATTACTATCAGATTGGACATTACAACTTTAACTCACTTAAATGCACTTCCCTCAAGTAGTCCCCATTTTATTTTGATATCGACTCATTCTTGTCACCTAAGGAGACTATAAAAATAAAAACCGTAAGGGCAGAGGGAAGTGTCTCTAAACTTCATATTCACAGCTGTCCATCCCTTATATCATAAAAGGAAAAAATTAATTTACCTTCCCTCCCTAACTCTGAAAGCTGTGCTGCTGAATACATACAAAAGTACAGGTGGAACACATGGGTCACGTCAATTCCTTGCAGGAAATACACCAGGGTTAGGTGGAAGCCTATGATACAGTGTCCCTTTCATAGAATTCTGGTGTAGAGGGCCTTTAAAGAGCATCTTGCCCAGCCAGACTCAGGAAAGAGGCAGTGTCTATATGCCACCAAACTAGGGAGAGAAAAGGGGCCCCAGAGAGGTCTGGGGAGTTTCCTGAGACCCGGCGACTGTTTCCTAGTACCACGCCACCCCGCCCGCCCCCGGCTGAAAGCGAGGTTTCTTGATTCCCCCAACCTGCATTCAGCCTTCCAAGCTGTCACCAACTATTAACACGACGCTTTCCTGCGGCTTTGTGCCAACTTCTCTTTCTCTGCATTGCTCTGGCCTTGAAACGTCCACCACAGATAGTCCCAAAGCTTCAAGCTCCCTTCATTGATATTTACTGTTGAGGAAGTGACTCCTGTCCCATGTTTAAAGCTCCGTCTATACGCTCGGTTTCAAGAGGGGCCATCACGCCTGTCCTGCAAACCGGGCACCGATGATCCCCGGACTTTTCAAGTTTGCCCTCCAGGAGGCCCACACCGCACGCAATTTTGACAAGAGTTTGGAACCCAGCTTCTCTTCCCGGCTCTGCCCACGCCCGTGCCTCCAAGCAGAAGTTGTCTCTCTCCATTACGACCCACCATGCACACACACGGAGGCAAGCAACAAAGGGAAACACAGCCCACAGGGGCTCGGCTCCCGCATCTTCCCCTCCACACCTGCCAGGAGACAAAAACCCGACGGGATCCTGCCTCGGCAATGGGTCCGACACTCGCCGCGAGCAGCAGGCGCCGTGGCAGCCCCGGACGTGCGCGGCTGTGTACACAAAGAACCGGTGCGGGGCTGCCCAGCGGCGCGGGGTACCGGCGCGCTCCCAGGGCTGGTCCCCAGCGCGGGTCCCCAGGGCTCTCTCGCCCACGCCCCCTCGCCCAGCAGAAAGGCGCCCTCCTTTATCTGACCCGGCGGGGGCCCGGGCTGCAGGGGGGCGCGGGGGGCGCGGGCGGTCCCTGGATCCCTGCCCTCCCGCAGCCGGTCCCCAGCCCTCGGCATCTCCTAGGAGATGCGCGGTGGCGCTGTCACAGATGTCCGCTTCCCATCCTCTGCCCGCGAAGCCAGCCGCCCCGCGGCCCGGTCGCGCGCGGACCCCCACCCGCTGCCCCGCGGGGCGCGCGCCTACCTGGTGCGGGGCCGGCAGCGCGGCGGCGCCTCAGCCCCTGCTCGGGCTCGGCCGCGCCAGCGCCATGATCCGGCCTCCCCACGCGCGCTGGGGAGCTGCTGGGCGCGGAGCGGGGCCGGGCGCGGGGGCCGCGGAGCGCAGGAGGCAGAGCCGACGCCCGCCGCGCTCCACCCCGCCCGCCCCCGCTACTGAGCATGCCCAGCCGCGCGGCCCCGGCCCCGCGAGGACCCGCCGCCCGCGCCCGCAGCCCGCTCCGGGTCTTCGCGGCAGCCGGCGGGAGGCAGGCCGCAGCCGCTGCGGGGCGCTGGGGGCGGAGGGCCGGGGGGCGCGGCCGCAGGCGCCTCGCTGCCCCGCATGCTCGCCCCTCCGCCCGGCCCCGCGCTCCGGCTTTGCCGAGATTTCGTGCGGGACCGTTGCGGGGCTGAGCTTGGCTCCAGAGGCCCGCGGGGTGGCCGCCGCCTGGACCCGGGCTTGTCAAACTTGAGTGTGCAGATGGACTCGAATGCAGATTCTGAGTCAGGTGGGCCGGGGCGGCGCTGAGGTGCCGCCCGCACACGAGCTCCGAGGTGACGCCCGTGCTGCTGGGCCTCAGACCACGGCGGTCATCGAGGACCCAGACAGCCCCCACCTATGACCTGGGTGGCCGGTAGACCCCTCCTGCCTGCAGATACCGGGGGTGCTGTCCCTTCCCTGGGGAGGGATCTCGGCGGGGCTAGGCCAGGACCTCGCAGCGCAAACTTAAATTCTACTTTCTGCGTTAGAATTTAAGGCCGAGGGCGAGATGGGTTCCTGGACCTCCGGACGCCCGCCTGGCTGGGTGGCCACCGCCCGAGCGGCTCCACTCACTTCTGAACCAGTATGCTTTGGCAGTCCCCTGCCTTTCCTGAGCTGGGACACCGGACTGGGCATCAAAGTGTCAATTTACTGTGCAAGCGATGTTAAAGCTGAGCTGGCCCGATTAAGAACACTGACAGATTCTGATAAGTCTTCGGTTTTGGTTTTGGGTTTTTGCACTTAGAGATGACAGGCCTTTCTGTGCAGCGGTGTTTGGGCTGAGGCTTGCAATGATATCTCATGGTTCAATTTAAACCCCAGTTGACCACTCCCCTCTCACACCCCTGGGCTCCAGCATTATCCAGAATATTCACTGCCCACCCCCCGCAAGAGACAGGCATTCACAAAACCAGTCGGGAATGTTTAACTTTGGAGAAAACAATGTAGGAAGTGAAGAAGTCACGCCCTCCAGTAGCCTCAGCTGTCCCAACAGCATGCCGAAACGTATGTTGTCTGGTCCCATAACTGGATGGCAGATTACAAAATCAAGGTTAATATCTATCAGTACTCTTATTATCCTCAATAACCTTAGCCAGTTTTCTAGTTAATTGCACAATATTTATCATCTCCCCCTTGTTTGCTTTCCATTAACTCAATACCCCCAATAAAAGAGCTGCCATATCAAAGGAGGAACTATGGGATAAATGAATGATTTCTTTTCTATCTTAATATTCTTGTGTATGAAAGAGAAATACATCGCGGTGTCTCAAATCCTGTTTTTCCATTCAAAGGAATAGGAGTGTCTGAATCTGTCTCTTTACTCTGCAGACATAGCCCTAACTACCTACTCCACCACCACCATTGCCATCCTCACCAGTATATGCAGAGTATTTTCTTAATGGAGATGGTGTTTACTTTTTAATGGTTGTTACCAATTAAAATGTTGCTTGGAAATAGGAAGTTTGATCATTTAAAGTATCTTTCCTGTTATACATAAAGCTTGCACCCATGTGGTTGTTTTTACTGGCTAAATACTATGATTATTGTTAGCTGCCTCAAATTCAATTTTGGAAGTATGCAAGGTAAAAATTATAAATAGTACTGTTTCTGAAAATACTGCATTGCATTAAGTCCTGAAGGGTTTCTTTTTATGCAATGCCATTTCTTGATATGCATGTGGAGCTTAAAGAAGTCGCAAAACACAATAAGTTGGACAGAAAACTTCAGAACGCTATCTTTGATTCTGGCTTTTTAAGTTGCTGAAAGTACCCAAGAAACTACTTAAAGCTTCCTTGTTGTTTCTTAGCTTCCTAATATTTGCAGGTTGGGTTCCCCATGAGGTTGACTCTGCGACAGAGCCTAGCCGCAAGATGTTGATTACAGAGTGCCCTTGGAACCAACAGCTATGGGTGGGGGTGGAGGAAGGACTGGACAGAGGGAAGTGTCAAGCTATGAGGCAGGCCAATGGCAGCATTGGCCAACCCCACAGGAAGCTCTGGAGCCAGAGTGGTCTACATCAGTCATCTAATGCAGGCTGCCCCTGCTTCCAGGGGCATGAACTGGAGGTGAGGCAGCTCTCTGAAGCTGAGATAATCCCCGCGAAAGGGAGGCTAAAGGCTTTCTGCCAGCAGAAGTCCCAACAGATGGGACAGCAAGTCCTTCACTTAAGGGGGTCTGGGCAATCCTTTACATCGTCCACCACAATCAGGCATATATTAAATATGGCAACTTTTGAATGCAAAAAGTAGAACTCTACTGATTTGTCAGAGGGGGTCAAAACCTTTATTTTTAAATAAATAACAGACTTTCCCTCTAGCTCAGAGATTTAAGTTAGAAAATAACCTGTAATCAGCACTTGGGAATATTTTATCTAGTTATTTAGGTGTCTGGCTATACACATTTCTTTCTTCTGTGTGGTGATTAATCATATCTATTGAACAGGCATATGTTCATTCTCTGTCATTTGGGACATCTCTTCTCTACTGTCAAAATCTTTATTTGTAATTTGTACATTTATTTTTAGAAAATAAATATCAGATAATAACTAGAAGTGCATGTTTTTCAATAAAATATAACCACTAATTAGTCAATATTTCATGAAAAACTAATTTCAACTAACATTATAAACACCAAAAACTGGAAAGATGTACCTCAGTGGTAGCAAACTTAGTAGGCCATTCAAGACAGCACAATGGATTCCGGGTTCAGATTGCCCCAGCTTCTTCTCCCTACCCTTTCTCCTGCTATTCCTCAGCAAATAGCTGCCATCCCTTCAAGATGAATCACAGTCATAAAGGAACCAGCATGGATTCCAGAAAGGACCTGGACATTTGCCTAGGTTATTGAGGGAGGGGTGGACATGAGAGACAGAAACAAAGGTTTCAAGGAACGCAAAAAGCATATAAACGATATACATCTGAAGAAGAACTACCCACAGAATCAGAAGAAGATTTCAGACAAACATTTCCCCATAGTTTTAAAGAAATCAAATCTAATATGATCTAATCAAAAAAGAAAAGTACCCAAAAGAAATACAAGGATTTAAAGAAGCGACAATAAGACCAAAATGGAGGTGACACTAGAAGAGTTCAGGAAAAATGGGTGTTATTGAACCACTCAAAGATAAAAGTCACATTAGAAATAAGAATAAGAAAGAAGACTAAACACAAGTGAAAACACAGTGATAGATACAGTACTTGATTGAATATAAAGGAAAATATATAAAACCAATTACAGGAAAATATTATAGAAGACAAAAGAGATCCAATATGTGTATAACCAGTAGTATAGCAGAGCTGGCTTACACCAGCTTGTGAGAGCTAACTGGGCATATTTCTTCCAAACTCTACCTTCAGTGACATCTCACTAGAAGCTTGACATCAGCCATAGAGGAAATATTTATACCATGTGAATCAGCAAACACTACAGTTCAGGGGTGTTTGTTTGTATCCAGAGGGTAGTTTTTAAACATTTACCAGGATAACACCTTTTATAACCTTTCCTGAAAAGGAAACAGAATAAAAAGGAATAGAAAAAAATAATCAAAAGCATGTTATTCCTGAAATAAAGTCTTAAATCTGCAGAATAGAAGAACACAGTAGTCCCAGAAAAGAAATATCAATACAGAACAATTAACCCTGAAACATATTCTGGTGAAGTTACAGAACTTCATAGACAATCTTTGGTGCATCTAGGCAGAAAAGGCAAGTTACATAGAAGAAAAAGGAAACCAGGCGGGTTTTAGATTTCTTCACATTCCCAGAGGGAATGTTCTGAGGGAAAGATAGAGTGGCCCAAGAATGGTTTTCCTATCTAGCTGTTCTTCAGTTTTCAAGTAGTTGAACAGTCAGTTGTTCTCAAACACAAAAGAAATCAGGATATATTGTAGACCTAAGCCTTTAAAGAAAATTCTACTTCATCATGGAATCTGTCCAACCAAGAGAAATTAAAAAGAAAACAACTCAAGGATCATGAAGTCCTGATCAAATATTGTGATAATAATGATCAAAGTAATTTAAATATAAATCTAAGACTAAAATATTATATTTGGGGGTTGTAGAACAGAACATAAATACCTTGACAATAAAATATTTTTGTGTAACTCACTAAAATCTGGAGGTAGAAAAAAGAAAAGTTGTGATGAGGCTTAAGTGCAAGAATTTCCCTGTCTTCTTCAGTTATGGATCAGTGGATATTATTAAAGTTGAAATATATAGAAACAACGACCAAAAACAAACAAACAAATCACCTGCAGTATCATCAGGATTTTCAGTCTATTTTCTTATTTTAAGGGAGTGTTTTAGGAACTTATCCCTCTTGTCATGAAAAACTATTTTTCTGAAATTAATAAATTACTACACATATATTTTAGTTTCTTTGCCTTTTATTTAATTATAGTAAGATTTAATATAATTCAGCTTTAAAGTAACATGTGTTACTATCTATATACAGAAAAACATATCTGCCAATTTATCCTACTTATCCTTATACTTTTCTCTCTCTCTATATAAGAAATTTGTGGAATATTACAAACCAAGAGATAGTTCTGACAGAAAGATTTTGGTTGATTATTTGCTTTCTTCTCTATCTTTCTCAGAATTGCTTGGATTTTTTAACAGTGATTGTATATATTTTAAAAATAAATGTCATTCTTTTCAAATATCTCATAATATTTTTAATTTTTGTGATATATTGACACATTGTAGAAGTATAAAAAAAGAATGCAAATAGATAATTAAAATAGGTCTGGACTGAATAATTAATTAAGACAAAAATAGAAGATACAAATCACCAATATCAAGAGTGAAATGGGATATAACTATATATCCTACAGCCATGAAATGATAATAAGTGAATATTACAAACAACTCTATGTTCATAAATTCAACAACTTAGAAGAAATGGGCCAATTCCTCAAAAATCACAAGCTATCAAAATTCAACCAAGATGAAATACATCATCTGAATAGTCATATAAACAATAAGCAATTAATTCATCATTCAAAATCTTCCCTAAAAGAAAACTCCAGACTCAGATGGTTTCACTGAAAAAATCTACCAAACATTTAAAGAAGAATGAAACACTACTTTTACATAATATCCAAAAACAGAAAAGAGGGGGGTACTTCCCAGCCTATTTTAGGAGGCCAGTATTACCCAGATACCAAAAACAGACATACACGGTAGAAAAAAAGAAATTATAGCCCATTATCTCTTTTAAATGTAGACACAAAAATCCTTCACAGGATATTAGCAAACTGAATTTAACAATGTCTAAAAAGAATTATACACCATGATCATGTGGGGCTTATCCCAAGAATGCAGAGCTAGTTTAACATTAAAAATAAATCAATATAATTCTCCATATTACCAACCAAAAGTGAAAAATAATATAGCAATTGATGCAGAAAAAGCATTTTGCAAAATCCAGCACCTATTCATGACAAAAACTCTCAGCAAATTGGGGATAGAAGGGAATTATATATATGAATGTCCATAGCCAAATCCTAGGAACAGCCCAAATGTCCTTCGATGGATGGGTGGTTCAACAAACTGTGGTACTTATATAACATTGAGAACTACACAGCAATATAAAGAAAAAAACTACTGATACATGCAACAACGTGGACGAACCTCCAAGAAATTATGCTGAGTGAAAAAAAGCCAATCCCCAAAGGTTACATAATATATGATTGAATGATTCCATTTATATAATATTTTTGAAATAAAATTTTATAAAGGCAGAACAAATTAGTGGCTGCTTGGGGTTAGGAAAGGTGTGGGAAGTGCAGGAAGGGGTGGGTGTGGTTGTAAAAGTGTGACATGATGGATCCCGGTGGTGAGGAGCTGTTGTGTATGTTGATTGCAGTAGTGGAGACATGGACCTACACATGTGATTTAAATGTATAGCGCTAAACACACACACACACACACACACACACACACACAGCCTCCAATGAGTACAAGTAAAACTGGGTCTTATAGGAATAAGATGAGTGGATTGTATCAGTGTCAGTATCTTTGTTGTGACGTTGTACTATCATTTTGAAGATATTACCATTGGGAGAAACTGGGTAAAGGGTAAACTAGATCTCCCTGTATTATGTCTTAAAACTACATGTGAATCTTCAATTTCTCAATAAAAATTTCAATAAAAATAATTAGTGCATTCTTAAATTAACCTTACCAACAATTACTGAGCACTTCCTGTCTGCTGTCCACTGGAACTTTCTACAAATATGGAAATGTTGTATAACTGTGCTGTTCAATACAGTAGCCCCTAGCCACATGTGGCTACTGAATTCTTGAAATGTGGCTAGTGTGCCTGAGGAACTGAATTTTTAATTTTATATAATTTTAATTAACTTCATTCTAAATAGCCACCTGTGGCTAATGGCTACCATAGTGGACAGGACAGTGCTCCATGCCAAAGACGGAGCTAGGCACTGTAAATCCTAAAATGAACTTTTGCCTTCCAGGAGCTCACAGTCTACTTGGAGGAGGCTAATGAAAGTACAAACTCTATGCCAAAGTTGTTTTGAGAGCTAAGGGGAAAGATACCTGACCTACCTGGGGTTGGAGAGGCCATCAGGAAATGCTTTGCAAAATCAAAAACCCATGAGCTGACTCTTCAGGGATAATCAAGGTAGGCCAGGTGAGTTAAAGCAGGATTTGGGGAGGAGAAAAACTCTCCAGGACAGAGAGAACAGGATTTATACAGGCACATGGACATGCGCGGGCATTCAGGAAAGGCAAGCCTTTGGGAAGCCAGGGAAGAGTCAGTGTGTCTGGAGAGAAAGGAAGGGACTGGGTGGTGAAGGGGCCTTGGATGCCACGCCTTTGGACTTGAATTTCATCATGAGGCTCGTAGAGAGCCACTGAGGTATTTTAAGGATAGCATAATTAGTTTTGCATCTTTAAAATACTGTCCTCCTATCAGTAGATTGGAACAGAGTGAGACTCCAGGTGAAGCCTATGCAAAGAATAATTAAAGGCTCAAATATAGCAGAGGAAGCAGGAGTGTGAAGAAGGAAATGGATTTGATAGTCATTAAAGAAGTTGTGGCCAAATGGAGGTGATTAGGGGTAACAGGTAATTGAGATGGTTTCCAGGGAATTGGCTGGGACAAATTCATGGATATTGGTGCTATCGGCTGAGAGAGTTAATGAAAAAGAAAGAGTAGATTTGGATTTGAGATGTATGACTTAAATTTTTAATGTGTTGAGATTGAGGGGTCTGAGAACCCTCCTCCTGGAGGACCCAGAGAAAC
Organism: Cabassous unicinctus; assembly: GCA_029593785.1. Classification (NCBI taxonomy): domain Eukaryota; kingdom Metazoa; phylum Chordata; class Mammalia; order Cingulata; family Chlamyphoridae; genus Cabassous; species Cabassous unicinctus. The sequence goes on from JAQZBX010093054.1 coordinate 12,187, forward strand.
CAAGCAGATG
>JAQZBX010093055.1:0-12195 GCA_029593785.1 Cabassous unicinctus
GGCCCTCACGTCCCGCACCCTCCGCCCCCGCAGGTGGAGACAATCGGCGACGCCTACATGGTGGTGTCCGGGCTCCCGGTGCGGAACGGGCGGCTCCACGCCCGCGAGGTGGCCCGCATGGCCCTGGCGCTCCTGGACGCCGTGCGCTCCTTCCGCATCCGCCACCGGCCCCAGGAGCAGCTGCGCCTGCGCATCGGAATCCACACAGGTGAGGCCGCCCGAGGCGCCCGGAGCGGGTGGGTCCCAGAGGCTGGGGCTGCGGAAGGGGGTGCTGTCAGCCCTCAGTGCCCGGCCTCACGTCCCCTCCCCTGCCTCTCGTGAGCGCCCCAGCCCCGGCGCGGCTGCTGCGCTCCGCTCCTTCCCGCCGTCCTCCTAGGGCCCGTGTGCGCCGGCGTGGTGGGGCTGAAGATGCCCCGCTACTGCCTCTTCGGGGACACGGTCAACACTGCCTCCCGAATGGAGTCTAACGGGGAAGGTACGGCACCCCACGTGGAAGGGATGGGGAGGCCAGGGGAGCCAAGGGAAACTCCACTCGGGGCAGCTCGAACCTAACCCAGTCTCTGCTGCAGCTCCACCTCTAGTCTCCTCTCAGCTTCTCTTTCTCTTAATAGTTCAACCTGGACAAATCACCCTGCAGCTAATCTAAGACTCAGGTCCCTGCTGCCCCCTCTTGCCAAATGATTAGAAAGCATCTCCAGGCCAATGGTCAGCTCCCAGCAGGAATGTCACCTTCGGGGCCCCGCTGCCTCTCCCTGGATGTGCCAGTCCACGCCCAGGAATCTCATCTTCACCAGTGCTAGCTAGCTGTGTGTCAGTTTGCTACACCTCTCTGAGTCTCGGTTTTCCTCAGCTGTCAAATGAGAATCAAATGTCTACCTCATGGGGATTATGTGATAGAGCCATATAAAATGCCCGGCACATAATTGTCATTCGGCCTTTCTGAGCCTCAGCTGTTTATCTGTAGAGTGATGCTTATCTTAGCTTGTAAAGAATCTAGCACAAGCCCTGGCACACAGTAAGTACCTAATAAATGCTGGCTCCTACCCCTTCCCTTTGTCTCCCCTCTGGTTTATCTTCTCTCCCCCTGCTCTGTTCAACACAGTTCAATTCAGTAAGCATTAATTGAGCAACTACTGAGTGCCAGGCCCTAGGATGCTAAATGACTCAGACTCACAGCTGGCTGAGGAGTCCACGCAGGCCCCATACAAGTCTCACGGGCAGGAGAAGGGCTACTTGGGAGCCAGCCCTGGAAACCCATAGGCGGTCTGGTTCAACAGATATTCCCTGGGTACTATGTTTGGGGCTGTGGGGGGAGGGGAGAACATCTCAGGTCCAGTCTTCAAGGAGCACATTCTCAGAAATGGCAACAAATCAAGGCAGCTGTGATGCTGACCCCAGGAGTGGTAGGGACATGAGTTCACAGGGAGGTTGAAGAAAGGGAGTGGAAAATGCCTGATCGGAATTAGCAGGCCTGGGTCTGGGCCCCACTCCGTCACTGGGCAGATCTCTTCCCCTAGGCCTCAGTTCCCTTAGCCATAAAATGAGTGTGTTGAGTTAATGGTGACAGCAATCACTTATGCAGTACTCCCTGTGTGTCAGATTCTGTTTATATGCTTTATGAATGTTAAGTTCATTCTCCACCCCAAGATACTGCCAATACCAGCAACTTTATGGATTAGGAAAACGGGGCACAGAGAGTTTATAGTACTTACCCAGGGGTGTTAGAGCAAGGTGGTGTCAGAGTTGGATTCATCCTGAATCAGAGCAGGATCCAAAGCCTGAGCTCCTAACCACTATGCTATAGTGTCTCTCTAGAGCCTGGTGACACTAGAGCAGTGCCATTCAATAGAACTTTCTGCATTGATGAAAATGTTCCATTTTCTGCACCTTCCAATACAGTAGCCACTAGTCACATGTGGCTATTGACTCCTTGAAATGTGGCTAGTGCAACTGAGGAACTGAATTTTTAACTGTATTTAGTTTCAATTCTGACTTAAATAGCTTCATGTGACTAGCAGCTGCCATATGGAATGACACAGCTCTAGAGTTCTCAGGGAGAGGGTGCAATGGCTGGACACCACACAGAGTGGGTAGGATTGAAAGCAAACTCTGAAGTCAGGGTTTCTTGGGCCAAAAGGAAGGAGGAGAGCATCCATCCCACAGTCCCTGGTCTCTTCTGCCCTCCACGCTCCTGCAGCTCCTCTCCTCTTTCATCTCTCACCTTCCTTCCTCTCCCTTATCCTCCTCAGCCCTGAAGATCCACTTGTCTTCTGAGACCAAGGCTGTCCTGGAGGAGTTTGGTGGTTTTGAGCTGGAGCTTCGAGGGGATGTAGAAATGAAGGTAGAAAAGGAGGCCTCTGGCCCCACCTTCCCCTGGCCCCGTGCTCAAGCAGCCGTCCTGCTCTCATCCCCAGGCCTGGCATTGGATTTGGGAGATGCATTTTGCTACTCCCCACCCCAGCCTCCTCTTTTTCCCTACAGGGCAAAGGCAAGGTCCGGACATACTGGCTCCTGGGGGAGCGGGGGAGTAGCACCCGCGGCTGACCTGCCTCCCGTCCTGGCCCTCTTCACCTCCCTTCCCTGTACCGGGGGCCTCGGCCTTGCCCCAGCAGGCCCACCACTGCCAGATGACCGGGGAGATGGTTCAGACAGCTCAGGTGTGCTGACCCAGCAGAGACAACAGATTGTTATCTCTGGAAGGGGACTGGTGAGGGGGAGGACCAGAGCCCGCGGTCGTGCCCAGTGGCAGGCGTGTTGGTGTATGCACACACTCTCCACCCTGACTCGGGCCAGGCTGGGGTGTGACGCTCCTCCCTGCCCCGGTGCTCTCCTCCCTCTGCCTTGACACACTGTGACTTTTTTGGGGGGAGGGGGAAGAACCACTTTGGTGAGACCAGAAGAGACTAGGTGACTCTGGGGCCACAAACACCCCCACCCTGTTCCCCATCACCCAACCTTGGATATGGTGCGCAGGGGAGAAGCGGGGCGGCAGCCCAGGGCTGCAGAGCCTGTAAGCTTTGCTTCTGCTGTGAATAGAGACTATTAAACTCTTTATTCAAGTGTTAGTGTCTCTTTTTGTGGGACAGAGGGGTGGCCGAAAGCACAGCCAAGGCCCCGTTCTCTACTTGAATAGGACATGCTTCTCAAGCTGAACAGGCAGCGTCTGAAATGGGCTGCAGCCCACCCTCCACCCTGAGAAGACCATGTGGCAGCCCATGAAGTCACCAGCAGTGCTGGAACTATTTGCTTTCAGGACCTGTTCATCACCCTTAAAAGTCCCCAAGGGGCTCTTGTTTATGTGGGAATATCTATCGATATTCACGATATTAGAAGTTAAAACAAATACTCGTCTATTAACTTATTTTAAATAACCATAATAATGCATTACATGTTAATAATTTTTACTGCTTTTCAAGGATATTCTTATGAGAAACTGGCTGCTGCTGCTTTTTTTTTTAAACTGCCAATGTGTGGCCGTGAAGACTGCAATGACTATTTGGTACAACTGCCTTGGTTTATGCTAAGGTGCCAGCGGTTTTACCCACCTTTGCTTTTGCACTACTGATGCAAATGTCAGCACAATTAAAAAAAAAAGGCAGAATAACATTAATATTATTATGAAAATAGTTTTACCTCACTGGTGCCCTGAAAGGCTCCTGGGAACTTCCAAGGATCTGTGGACCACACTTTTTTTTCTTTTTAGAATTTTTTTTTTTTACTTTATTTTGTACATTTAATAATTGAAAATATAAACAATTAAAAACTAAAAAGTAAACACAGTTGAATAAAAACACACATTTCTCAATTAAATGTACTGGATACATATAAATTTTTTTTTAGTCATATAACATGTTACACAATATATTTGGTTCATAGTAACACAATCATACAGTATTTGTCCTTTTGTGTCTGGCTTGCTTCACTCAACATAATGTTCTCCAGGTTCATCCATGTTGCCATATGCTTTACGACTTCATTTCTTCTTACAGCTGCATAATATTCCATCGTGTGAATAGACCACGGTTTGTTTATCCATTCGTCTGTTGATGGACACGTGGGTTGTTTCCAGCTTTTGGCAACGGTGAATAATGTTGCTATGAACATCGGTGTGCAGATGTCTGTTTGTGTCACTGCTCTCAGTTCTTCTGGGTGTATACCCAGTAGTGGTATTGCAGGGTCACGTGGCAAGTCTATATTCAACTTCTTTAGGAACTGCCAAACAGTCCTCCATAGTGGCTGTACCATTCTTTTTAGAATCTTTTTAAATTTATTTTTTTATATTAATGTTACAAGTTACTCAGTTAACACAAAGTAATTACAATAACAATAAATCTGCTTTAGTCAGTGGCTACACTCCCCCCTTATTTCTGTTCATTCCTCATTCTTGAGGGATTTGACATGATGTCCATTCTGACTGCTTCGGGCTGAGAAGGGACATAGATATTATGGGGCAGAGGAACGGAATTGTTTTGCTTGTAGTTGAAGGTACTTCTTGCTTTTGGGCTGGGGCTGGTCCAGCATCATCGTTTTGTTTGTTGTCAACTGCTATATTATTTGTTGAGAACTGCTATATTAACCAACGCCTGGCATAGGGTAGGAATATAAAGAGTATGGAGTGAATGGCATCTCCTGCCCCAAGAGGCCTGGGAGCCAGGAAGGGGAATGGGGAGGACACACGTGGGGATCCCTTTATACCCTTTGTCAAGACTCTGACCCAGACAAGGGAAGATGTAACCTCAGTTGAGATTTGGGGATTGTCACCTGCCCCTCCATCCCGCATGCCAGTGTGGAGAAACTAATGTCACAGCTTGCAAAATGCCTCTCAGCTGGGCTAAGGGCCCTCCTTTCCGGGCTCCAGACACTCACCCCACCCCCTTCCTCAGCGGGCAGGAATGCAGGGGAGAGGTGGCTACAGCTTCACCTCCCCCATGGAGAAGGAAAGTGCCAGACATTTCTTCAGTACCATCCATCAAGTGCAGACAGCTCCCCCTCCCCTGGCCTCCCCAAGCCTTTCCTGGAGTCCACGCCCAGTGGGACGGCTTAGGGGCGGGTGGAGGTCCAGCTTCAGGGCAGTGCTCCCTGATACACGAGGGGTGATTTGGGGGTGAAGAAAGAATAAATTACTCCCCCTCCTGCCCAGTGACTCTTCTTGATATTCTGTGCTCTCCAGCGACCACTTCTGGCCCCCATTAGACTTGATTTATTGGGAGAGGGAGCTTACCCAGTCAAGGGATGAATAGCAGTGCAAAGGCCTTACAGAAGGATGGTTGCCCTGACAACCACAGCATACTCAAGTTCCTGGTGGGCCCTGGGGGCCAAGTTGACTCCCAAGCCCCAATTCCCCCACCTAGGGGGAGCAGGAAGCCCCAGAGCAGAGTGGGTATGATGACGAGAACTGTGGAGGCCTGAGAAGTTAGATCAGGGCAGGGCTGGGCTATCTAGAGGGCCTGGGGCTTTGGGGAGGGGAGACTGTAAGAGATGAGGTGGGAAGGGGGGTGGGGGGGAGCTGGAAAACTGAGGAGCTCCAGCAAGACAATTGTAGGAAATTGCCGGTCAGATCCTTCCGGGGCAGCCTGGCTCCACTGCGGGCACTAGGAGGGGAGGGGGTTGAGGGGGTGGGCGTGAGGAGAGGCCCACGGAGTTGATGATTTCAGCAGCTCTAGAACTTTCACTGGAACTGAGGAGATTTCCTTCCGGAGGGAGGCTTCTGAAGCAGGGAAGAACTGGGAAAGCCATTACTGGGTGGTGGGGGCGGGGGTGTCTGAGGGTAGCAATGAGGCCCCTCCCCTAAGCAGAGGAGATTTGTGCCAGGAACCCCCGCCCTTCTGGGAGGGGCAGTCTAGCCTCTCAGCATTTTGGGCTGTCCTGCTGAGTAGGTTTGGGAGGGCAACTGGGTTTCCCTGGAGTGAGATAAGAATAACAGCAGTAATAATTGGCTTTCATTGGTGCCTTGCAGTTGACAAAGGTGCTCATGTGCATTCTCTCATCAGTGCACGTGACACCCTGGAAAAGGGGCAGACTGAGAAGACTTCCCAGCCTGGGGTAGACAGTAGACAGAGGGAACCCCAGCCCAAACAGCCCAGTGCAAGGCCAGAGCCTGAAAAAAAATTGAACTGACAGAAGATAAACATTCTCTACCCTCCCCCTTTCTCTTCTCTATGTCAAAGGGCTTGGGTAGTTTATTTATCATAGCAGTGCAATGAGTAGTAAATATTATTTTTAGGCAGTACCAGGGATTGAACCCAGGACCTTGTACACAGGAAGCATGCACTCAACCACTGAGTTCCATCTGCTCCCCATTAGTAATTATTTTTATTTTTTTTTTTAATATAAAATTTTTGAGGTACCGGGGCCAGGCCTTGAACCCTGGATCTCATATGTGGGAAGCTGGCTTTCAACCACCGAGCCACATCAGCTCCCCTGAGTTGTTTTTTTCGTTTGTTTGTTGTTTTTTTGTTTTTAGAAACTGAACCCAGGAATGCCCATGTGGGAAGTAGGCACTCAACTACCTGAGCCATATTTGCTCCCCTCATTTTAATTTAGGGAAGCGGATGTGGCTCAAGCGATTGGGCTCCCGTCTACCATATAGGAGGTCCAGGGTTCAATTCCTGGGGCCTCCTGGTGAAAAAGCTGGCTCGTGCAGTGAGCTGGCCTGAGCGGAGTGCTGGCCCATGCAGAGTGCTGTCCTGTGCAGAGAGCTGGCACAGCAAGATGATGCAACAAAAAGAGACACAGAAGAGAGACAATAAGAGACACAGCAGACCAGGGAGCTGAGGTAGTGCAAGAGACTGAGCGCCTCTCTCCACTCCAGAAGGTCCCAGGATTGGTTCCCAGTACCGCTTAAAGAGAAGACAAGCAGACGCAGAAGAACACACAGAGAGCAGACGAGTGCAAAACAATGGGGGGGCGGTTAATAAATAAAATAAATCTTAGAAAAAAAAAGATGACACAGCAAGGAGACACAAAAAGAGGAAACACAACGAGAGACACAACAGAGCAGGGACACTAGGTGGTTCAAGTGATTGAGCGCCTCTCTCCCACATGGGAGGTCCCAGGTTCGGATCCTGGTGCCTCCTAAAAGAGAAGATGAGCAGACACAGAGAGCACACAGTGAATGCAAACAATGAGGCAGGGGTGGGGGGAATAAATAAAATAAATCCTAAAAAAAAATGATTTATACCTTTCAGTATAGATCCGTGGAATCTAATTAGCAGCAGAGGACAGTTTTGCAACCTGAAAGCTGTTTTTTAATTAAATTGCAGGAGCTACAAAAAAATATAATAAACCATAAAAAGTACCTACTGCTGCCCAGGGAGATTCAATCTCATCGGGTTGGAACGCAAGTAAGATTCCAGGCAAGGTGTTCACCGTCAAGGTGAGGGGTCTGGACACTGATGAATTTGGTGTTGCAAAAGCAAAGGCAACATTCCCCACGCCTGCTCCCAAACCACATTCTACCAGGAAAGGGTGGGGGCAGGAATCCACCGACTGTAGGGCTAACACAAGGTTTAAAGAAGCAGTGAGGCCACCACATAGAAAAGTGCACCAACGTGTGAAGGGTTAGGCTGGTTGCCCTTTAAGAACTTAACCTTTCTGAAGATTCCACAATCAAGTTCATCTGCTCGTCAGTGCAGCACCCCTTCTGGGCTTGATGTGTTACTCTCTGCCTTTGGCTTCCAAGTGTGTAGTACATATGATGATAGAGCTTGAGTGTTGGCAGGTCCTACGATCAGGTCTGCTGGTCCCAGCCAGCAAGAACCAGGCCTAATTAGCACGAAGATCTCAATGCTCAGACCTGGCACGAATATAAACGTCTATCAAGTGAGAGGCAGCACGGCGTTGGTTAAGAGGCTGAACTCCAGAGCCAGCTCTGCCACTCCTGGTCTCTGTAACCTTGGCAAGTAGCTTGGCAAGCTACTTAACATCTCCGTGCCTCAGTTTTCTGTTCTGTAACCCAGGAATGATTATAACAATACCTCATAGCGTTGTTTTGAGGACTCCAGGGATTAATTCCTGTTATGTTCTTAGAACAGTGACCGGCAGGTAATGATAACTAGGTAAGTGTTTGCGATTATTAGTAAGAATCTACATTATGCCAAGCATAGTGCTAGATATAAGGAGTACCTGGTGTCCTAGAACCTTTAATGTAATTAGATAGACAAGCTATGCACCTGGAGAACAGTTGGAAGTGAAAAGCAGTACGTGATTGGACCCCTCAGTGGCAGGAACTAGTAAGATCTAAAAATCTTAGAAGAAAAAAATAGAGGCTATGCAGTCCAAGTGCCTATCCAGGGCAGAAACCCTCTTTAAAATATCTGTGATCCTCCATGTTCTCTTGGAAAACATTCAGGGACTTGAAACTAAGACATTCTATTTTTGAGCTGCTGAAATTAGAATATTCTTCCTGATATAAGAAGAAGGCAGTTTCCGTCATCAGACTTCCTTTTGAGGCAATCATTTTGTTTTGCCCCTTAAACTGCCTTCTAAGGAAGGTGCATCTTGCTGGAGGGAAGGTCCTTTGTTTTGCAGAGCTTGGAGTTGAGTTTTTATATAAAATGTGAAGCTAAGGATGAACTAAATCTGCTTTTGTGGTAGTCGAAAGAGGAAGCAAGGGTAGAGAAAGCACGAGCAGCAAGGAAAGAGGGTGTGTAGCTGAACTGGCTCTTTGGAGACCAGATAGATCTAATATAGGATTTTTTTTTTAAGACTAATGGCTTTATTGCTTTCTAGAAATGATGCACATTTGCACAAAGTCCAGAGAAGAAGTTAAAAATCACTGAAAGTTCCACCCTCAAGCTAGTCGTTATTAACACTTGGTGAACATCACTCCAATGAGAATTAGAAATTGTTTGGTGTCGGGCATGTATATAATTTCACATCTACAGAAAAGCCAATTCTGTCTTCCCACCTCTTCCACGGCTCCTAGTGCTGACCTCTGTAGCTGCACAGAAGTCTACTCTCCCTTCCAACAATAGCAACATAAACATCCCTAGTTTCTGTAGAGATTTCCCCAAAATCTGGTTCCAAACTCTTTACCATCCTGAATGAGTCCCTGTGGTTCGGCCCTAGTTTGTCAAGATTCCTTTGACAATTTGCCTCCGTCCGGAGCAGAAACATCCACGTGCAGTCTGTAGAGCGGAGAGAGCAGGCAACTGTCACTTGCCTGAATCGGTCACAAAACTGGCTATTATGGAACATGTGGCCACACACACAACCTCTCCCTGCACCCCACAGTCTCCATTACATTTGCTGCTATTAGTCCAAGTCTCTCCCACCCTGTTCTCTATTAAATTTTAAAGTGAAAAATCCCTGTTTTACTAAAGATTTCATCTAGGACACGAGAAGAGGATTATCTCACATGAAACACAGTATTTCTATCTAAAAACTCCATTAGACAGGTTTACTCTCTCCTCAGAGTCCCTCTTCGGCTGGCCCCCAACCTGGGTGCATTCAGGTTTTAGGGAGCCTGAAGTTTATTCAATTTGGTGAGTCCTCTTTAAGAAAAGAATACAAAATTAGGTGTGAAATAAATATTAACTAGAATGTAGAAAGAGTTTTCAAATTTCAAAAAGCTGGCAAATATCCAAACATCTCAATATAAAAATGGTAATATCTTTATTAATCAGCTGTCTGACACATGTCTATAATTTACTTCCAACTTTTCTTGTTGCATGCTCTGATTGCCTTTTTTTTTTTTAAAGATTTATTTATGGTAAACAGGAGCCCTATTGATTGAGCCACATCCGCTTCCCTCTGATTGCCTTTTCATATGACAATTATTTTTTTAAATTTTATTGTGCTAACATACATACAATATAATGCTTCCCAATTTAACTACTTTCAAGTATACAATCCAGTGGTGTTAATTACTCTCACAATGTTGTACTACCATCGACACCATCCCTGACCAAAATGACAATGGTTTTTAAATATCATTTTCTATAGAGGGGATAGAAAGATAAATCAGTCTTTACTCTAGCAAAGTTGAATGAAATCTATTTTTTATTATCATTAAGTGGGATGCGTAGTATGCAATCTCACACATACACTTGCTGCTTGTAATACTGCTACAGGTTTATGCCCTACAAAATTAGGAGTTAGATTATCAATTATAATTATCAATTATATTTTGCACAGTTTTCACAAAAAAACACACACAAAAAATACACTTACAATTACCTATACCCAAAAATGAGTATATTCTTGATAGAAAAGATGTTCTGTTTTGACTAGGCATCAATGAAAATCGAATCCTCCCTTTACAATTTTACACGTCTGTTGACTGGAAGAATTTTCCATAGACTAGTTTCTGGTTCTTTCTATTTAAAAAACTATTTTTTTTCTTCTCTACATGTTTCCAGTGCTCAGTAGGTAGGATATGTTCATACTGTGATACGGCTTCTGACCCTCTGACCCTCTGACCTTTACCTAATGTGTGCCTGCCAAAATGCTTAGATGAGTCAGCACAGTCGGTGATAAAGTATCCTATAAACTGTTCCTACATGGGGATGGCTAGCAATAATTATATATGAAAGTAACTGTGAACTACATAAATATATCCCACTGGATAAAAATTAAATGTGTTCTCAAATGAACCTCCCTTTAGGCAGAGCCCCAAAATGCTTGCAGCTACTCCAATGATATCCAACAAAAGGGGAAGGGTGGAAAAAGTGGTCTCAGTCAATTGCAATTCAAATAACTCGGTTTTGCAAAATTTACCAATATGTGTTTACTTGGCTGCTATGACAAATGCCACACAGTGGGTCAGCTTAAACAATGGGAATTCCAGAGGCTAGAAGGCTTGCTTCCTCCCAAGGTCGGTAGCGTCTGGTGCTGGCTTGCTGCAATCCTTGGAGTCCCTTGGATTGCATCGCTGCCTCATGCCACATGGTCATATCCTGTCCTTTCTCTTCTGGCTTCTCTCTGACTCCCTGCTTCTCTCTGTAGCCTTCTCCTTATAAGGTCCCTGGTAATCCAGATTAAGACCCACCCTGGTTCAGTTCACCACACCTTTTTTTTTCTTTTAAGATTTATTTTATTTATTTCTCCCCACCCCCTCATTGTTTGCACTTTGCCGTGTGCTGTGTCTTTAGGAGGTACTGGGAACTGAACCCAGGACCTCTGATGTGGAAGGGAGGCACCTAATCACTTGGGCCACCTCCGTTCCCTGCTTTGTTGTGTCTCTCATTGTTTTTTCTTCTTGTGTCTCTTGTTGCATCATCTTGTTGTGTCAGCTTGTTGCACCTGCCTGTCGTGTCAGGTCACTGTCTTGCTCGTTTTCTTTAGGAGGCACCGGGAACCTCTGCTCCCTGCTTTTTTTGTGTCTCTCATGTTTTCTTCTTGTGTCTCTTGTTGCAACATCTTGTGTCAGCTTGCTGCGGCTGCCCATCACACCAGCTGGCTGTCTTCTTTAGGAGGCACTGGGAACTGAACCATGGACCTCCCACGTGGTGGGCGGGAGCTCAGTAGCCTGAGCCACATCCTCTTCCCTCACCACACCTTAACTAAAAAATAACATCTTCAAAAGGTCCAATTAACAATGGCTTCACACTCTCAGGGATATGAATTAAGATTAAGACTATGTTGAAAATGGGGTACATAAATCAACCTACCACATCTTGTGAGCCCATTGCTAGAGCCTTTCCAAGGGTCTTGGAAGGAGTCAAAGCAAATGAGCAGCTCTGCAGTCTAAGGGTCATCAGTTCAGGTGAACTCTGCCTTTATCTACTACTACCTCTAAAACTTCCCCTACTCCAGTTCCCAGATTCTTTCAGGGATCTCAGTCTGTCACTCTTTTAAAATAAATGAATTTAATTTTAAAACAGGTAATTGCATCATTTAAAAATAAACATTTAAAAATATGCAATGAGGGAAGCAGATGTGGCTCCTGTCTACCATACAGGAGGTCCAGGGTTCGATTCCCGGGGCCTCCGTGTGAAAAGCAACTTGGCCCACGCAGGAGTGCTGACCCACGCGGAGAGCTGGTGCAGCAAGATGACGTGACAAAAAGAGACACAGAAAAGAGACAATGAAAGATACAGCAAGTCAGGGAGCTGAGGTGGCGCAAGAGATTGAGCAGCCTCTCTCCGCTCCAGAAGGTCCCAGGATTGGTTCCTGGTACCAACTGAAAAAAAAACAGCAGGGGGAGGAGGGGAGAAATAAATAAGTCTTAAAAAAAAAAAAAAAGAATAAAGA